>ML812918.1:533167-562745 GCA_009831015.1 Picea engelmannii | reverse complement strand
ATATATATATATATATATATATATATATATATATATATATATATATATATATTCTAAAAAAGTGTTTTTAGGAATATTACTTTTTGAATGATTGTTTTTTGTTGTTGTATGTTTTTGCTATTGCAAGTCTGACAGGTCTCATTGACCATTGCTCTGGAAATGCTTAATGTAGTTTAAATATAACCTAGTTCTTGGAATCATTGGATTGATTTCTATATTGTAAGTGGAAAGTAGGTCTATACGTTCATTCCACTATATCCCTCATAGTTTTTTAAAAGTCCCCCCCCCCCTTTGATTAATCTCCAACACCACTCCAGATAAGTTAAGGACCAATTCATCACCATTTACTTCTTCTATATTAATTAATTTAATTTTTTTATGATGACATTTTGTTCCCTCATTGTCGGTGCCTGTAGAACATTAAACATATGTGAACTAATAGATTGTTTGAAACATGTCATCTAATATTCCTAAGTATATTATTACTGAAAATAAAAATAAAAAATCATATTGAATAGTATTTTTTCATTCACATGATTCATCCCTCTACAATTTTCCCATCAAGCTTTTATGCTCTTATGCACTTAGATCATAAATAATCTTATCGAGCTTCCTCATTTTGTGGCTCTGCATGACACACACTAACCAATACATATTAGTTAAACTTACATATAGTTCAATCATATTAATTTTGTATAGAATTTACAGAGAACCTGCATTTTTTGTTTTTTCCAGATGTTTCATCATTGTGTCAACCATAAATTTTCTTATTTGAACTCTTCTCACTCATATTTTTATCAATATACAACCTGTACCATTCAATACAAAAACTATTAAATATATTTTATAAATAAATCACATAATTTTCAGTGAAAAAAAAATTGTTGTAACCAGTGCGCTTTTATATACAAAGCATCGGTGCATTTATTACATAAAATGCATCAGGGCGTTCCATACAACAACACGCACTGAAAAATTTAATTTATTTTTTTAAATATTGTGAATTACAACAATGCGATATATATAGAAGACATCACAACAACTACAATAGAAAATGAAAACATAGCAAAAAAATTAAACATTCATAAAAAACAATAGAAAAATTGTACACACCGATGAAAAGAAAAATTAAAAACATTATGTGACATAATTTTTTTGTGTTGTTTAAATGAGAAAACATCGGCGATATTTTTTTTTATGCACCATATATTTTAAATATCTTTTGGAAAAAAAACATCTGGCTTTATCAATCTGTTCCTTATACATAAATGCACCGGTGTGTTTCTGTGGAAATGGCGCACTGAAAAATCAGAAAACGTTTTTAAAAAAAACATCAAATAGGGAACCGTTTAAAAAAATTCAGAGGGTCGACTGCGTTTGGGATCTGATGCAATAAGTGGTCCCTTTGTATCACATGCCAAACACTTATATATAGAAAAAACAAACCCATTAGATATAAAATACCTAAAACAAAAAGCCCTAATTCTGAATTGATAGAGGAAGTTAAACCCTGGGGTGAAATTTTTCATTCATGTAAGCAAAAAAAACAAGGGTTTACGGTAAGTATGTTTGTTTGGTTTTTTTTTACTATTATTTTTTTTTTAGAATGTAGGGTTTTGAATGAATCATCATACCCTTCAAATTTTGATTTTTTTAATATTTATGTTGTTCCAAAGTATTCTTATGCTCCATAGCGCTCCCCGATATGTCTCTCCTCCAAATCTATCTCCTATAAATTTAGGAAAAATAATGAAAATATTGAATACCTCAATATTTTTTTTTTTATTTATGAAAAGGGTTTAGGGTGAATTACCATACCCTTCAAATTATCATATTCTGAATAATATTTTGGTTCCAAAGCATTATGTTCCTCCACAATGTTTCTCCATATGTCTCTCTTGCAAGTCTCTCCCCTACAAAATTTTGCAAAATAATGAATTAGTGAATAACTTTTTAGTATTTAAATGACTTAATGAAATTCAATTCCCGCTCTTTTTTTAATTGTTTAAAAAAATCACGTTATTTTTTTAACTTTTTTGGCACGAATGTGCATTTATGAAAGACGCACTGGTATGGCCATATTACATTATGCATCGGTGAGTTCATATTAATTGACGCATCAGAGACATATAATGTTTTGTTATTAACAAAATCTCAAAACACGGTGTGGTTGATTTTTCAACGCACCGATGTTTATTGTTAATATTCACACCAGTGTGTTTGTGGTTTATAAACACACTGGGATTCTTTTAAAGTTATTTGAACTTTTATTTTCACATAAAATAGTATATTTATCTCAAATTATCTTTTAGGATGAATTCACATGACTTACAATACTTCAGTATACATTTTACGTTTTATGTCGCCTTATTCTTAAAAAATGGTTTCAAAACTATATTCAAACTCAAATTGTGGTATGGTCCTAGGAATTTATTTTAGATATGTATAGGAAATGTTTTTGCTAATTTTGTTGAAATGCATGGAGAAAACGTTATTATATGATCAAATGGCCAATTCTTCAAATTCTATCCCATTCCATATTGCTCAAAGTCCATCGTGGAGTTCTCTCTTTCCATCCCTAGTAAGTTTAACTTATTTTATTTATGTTTCAATTATCTCATTGAATTTTTTTATCCATGTCAATCTGAATAAAAATGTATCCAAATTTGCAAGATCATGTTTCAGAATCGAGTTCAGATGCAGAAAATATTCGTGTACTGGTTCAAAAATGTTGAAAGGTCTTCTTAGGAGAAACATCTCGCAAGAAGTTGGTAGATTTAAATGGATAGTCTCTTTACCCTGCCAATTGTGACATTCCATCTTCCAGCCGCAATCCTTGGTCGGTGATGGTAATAATTGTTTGGTATAATGTAATTTGAACAAACAAATTATTGCATTGTGCTTACTAATATCATCGATGTACTAATGTTCAATATTTTTGAAATTAGGATTCTTCTGTTGATGAGTGACCTACCTACCATATTTTGTTGCACTCCACAACAATGTCAACCTGAGAGAAGGATGCAATGAGAGAACAACTCGGAGAGTAAGCATACCAAGAATGGTTGAATCAACCACCTATTCAACTCCCACTACGTCCATATTCACCAATAACGAATGACTACAACAATTGTAGTTCTTCAAAAGTTAACAATGGAGACAATCAAAAAGAGGTTGGTATGGATGATTACTTACGAGATATCACTGTCATGGAGACAATGTTGTTAGACACATTCCATAATGATGAGCTATGGGATGATGCTCATATCAATGATACCATTTTTGAAAGCCTAAAATTTTCTTCCACCACCCCTCTCTTTGGACCTAGTGCCTGATTCATATGGATATCGGTGGCCTCCCACCTTTTCAAACTAGCTCAAAATAGTTTTCTGACAATTTTGGCAATTTACTATTTTTAGCAGTTTTAACTTCCGGGGCCATTTTGAGGGCCTAAATGAAGGTTTTTCAGGATCGAGCTCCTCAATGATAATTGAAGGCATGATTGAGCCCCCAAAATGAATCTCCTCAAAGATACCTTTCCAATGGTCTATCACACACCTAAAACAGAGATTGTATGCAAAAGTTACGACCCCGGGAAGTTGATGTACTAACTTACCCAAACGGGGCCCACATGACTTTTGGCGCTTCATCTCCTAGGGTTAGGTTTTTGGATGTCTAGGGTTTTTGGCATTCTTTCTTATTGTGAAAAGGCCTTTAGAGCCTCATTGTAATCTTCTTCTTGTGAATGCGCGCTGCCATCACATCTCTTCTCAGAGATAAGCCGCCACCATTCCAGCAAGCTTGTTTCCGCTGCATTTTACAGTTTCAGCTTATTTCGTTATTGAATAGAAAACCAATTTTACTGTATCTCTGTTATTTTGTGTTAAGCACCTGTTAATACTCTGTATTCATTTTTTTCTTCTCATAAAATCCAGATCAGTGGTATCAGAGCGATCTGCTCCTTGTCGTCTTAATGCATGTCCCCAATGAGGTCAGAGTACAAAGACTTGGGTCTTGAGCTTGTTTCTCTTGAGGAAAGAAGCTCTCGCATGCCCAAGCTACCTCCCATGGTAGGAGAAAAGAAATATGATGGGACAGGAGATCCTTTCAAACTATTGATTGAGGAAGTCCTCACGAAACAGAGGAATGAGATGATGGATAGTTTCGCGCAAATCCTTCGACAACTACCAACAGGCGATGCATCTTCTTCGAACGGAGGGGCCGCCCCCTTCAAGGTATAAATAAAATTTGATATTCCTATATTTGAAGGTCAGATAGATGCAGATGTTGTAAACAAGCGGTTGAATCTACTAGAAGGGTATTTTTCTATCCATAACTTTTCGAATAAAGAAAAGATTACTTTTGCGCTCCTCAAAGTCGTTCCCCATGTCAAAGATTGGTGGGAAACTTTCTGTGAGCAAAAGGAAACAGAGGAAACCTCATTATTTTCAATCACAACCACCTGGGAATCCTTCAGGGATGTTATTAAGGAAAAATACTACCCTCAGAAGTTATGACGACCTGTATACCAAATGGACCACACTGCGGCAAGAAAGAGACCAAGCAGTGCTAGATTTCACAAATATCTTCCATACCTTGCGCACCAAGTTAGGTATCAAAGATTCAGAGAGACATATGGTGCTCAAGTATCGCGGTGCTCTGCATAGATACATCCAGACTGAAATGGAATTTATGGACATCTCATCCTTGGGCGTGACCTACTGATATGTCATCAAAATCGAGCAGGAGGTCAAACAAAAGATGTGGAAACTTGGGCCTGGGAACCCCTCACAACAAAAGCCAGGAAAGGGCAGCCCCAACCCACCAAATAAAAGAAAAATAAAAGATGGACAGTATCAGGACAACCAGTCCAAGATGTAAGCAAAGGACATTGGAAAGACAAAGAAAGATACTGGGAAGTGTTGCAACTTCCATAAGAGCCCTTGGCATAACACTGCTGACTGCCGCTCAAAGAAGTCGTTGGTGGCTGAAGTGAAAGCCTCTGAATCATATGAAGATTATGACTCTGAACTAGAACCAGAAAGGGGAAGATGGATCATTGACGCGGAACCTAGTGCCACCGTTGCTACCACCAAGCTCCAGCCTGGTGAACCAGACGAGAAGAAGAAGGAGAGTGCCTCTTCCATTCACAGATGTGGGTAAAAGGCACCCCATTGCACTTCATCGTTGATAGTGGTAGCCAAAAGAACCTCATCTCAGTAGTGGTCGTCAAGCAGCTAGCCCTGCCAACAACGCCGCACCCACAACCATACACCATTGGATGGCTCCGCTAAGGAAGTGATCTCTGCGTCAGCCAATAGTGCCGACTATCGTACGGAATCAAGCCCTTCAAAGACGAGGTATTGTGTGATGTTGCTCCTCTCAATGTTTGTGATGTTCTTTTGGGCCAACCTTATTTATGGAAACGTCATGTTGTATATGAGTCTAGGCCTCGTAGTGTTATTATTACTTTGAACAGGAAATTGTACAGGATACCCGAGGCAGTCCCACCTAGTGTTATTTCCTTGATCTCTGCTAAGCAATGCAGGAAGGTCATCTCTCAGATGGGGAAGTTTGTCTTCTTCGTGATTCGCTCACAGAATAAGCGAAAGATCACATCCACATCCAGGGTCTCTACGATCAACCTCTCCACACAACAGAAGAAAGTAGATAAGGTCGTGGAAGAATACTCGGATATATTCTCCTCACCTACAGGGGTACCTCTACACTGCCAGGTCAAGCACCCCATTGATCTGACCCCCGACGCACCGCTACCCAATGGGCTAGTCTATCGTCACTCTTTGTTAGAGAATGAGGAGATCAAGAGACAGATCCAAGAACTGCTCCACAAGAGGCACATCTGGCCCAACTCATCACCTTGCGGGAGCCCAATCATGCTGGTATAAAAGAAAGATGGAACCTGGCAGCTCTGTATTGATTATCGGGCTTTGAATAAAATCACAGTTAGAAACCGATACCCGATTCCTCGAATTGATGACCTCCTTGATCAACTCAAGGGGGGAAAAATAATTCAGTAAGATTGATTTGAAGTCTGGCTACCACCAGGTCCCAATAGAACAGACAAATGTATGGAAGATCGCCTTCAATTCAAAGGAAGGCCTTTTTGAATGGTTGGTCATGCCCTTTGGTTTGACAAATGCTCCAACCACTTTCATGAGGATGATGGACGATATCCTATGAACATTCAACAATACTTTTTTAGTGGTGTATCTGGATGACATTCTAATTTACAGCAAGACTTGGGCCAAACACTTGCAGCATATTCAGCAGGTTCTGCACACCTTGCGGCAGCACAAGATATACACCAACTTGGAAAAATGCTCCTTCGGAATGGACAAGGTCCATTACCTGGGCTACATCATTGATTAGCATGGTGTACATGTGGATCCAGCCAATATCCAAGTCATCCGTGACTGGCCAGCCCCAACAACACTCACTGAGCTTCGAAGCTTCTTGGGCCTTGCCAATTTCTACCACAGGTTCGTGTTGGGTTTCTCCCATATTAGATGGGCCCTCAGCCAAATAAACAGGGGTGGTGGTAAGGCAAAATTTTCATGGGGCTGGTCCCAACAACAAGCGTTCGATGATTTGAAGCAGCGCTTGTGCTTAGCCCCAGTACTTTCACTACTAGACCTGCAACATCCTTTTGAGATCGAGACAGATGCTTCATACTATGTTGTGGGCGCCGCTCTCACTCAGCATGACCACCCCGTTGCCTATCATAATGAGACACTGTCAGATACTGTCCGTAAGTACCCTACTTACGACAGAGAAATGTACTCTATTGTGCAAGCATGCCGCCAGTGGAGACATTACATTCTTGGGAAGGAGATAGTCATCCACACTGATCATAAGCCACTGCAGTTCATGCAGACACAGGGAAAATTGCAGAATGACCGCCATCAAAAGTGGTCCACATACTTGTAGCAATTCCACCTCAACATCAAGTATAAAATAGGAAGCACCAATCGCGTTGTTGATTGCCTCAGCAGACCGCCAGTCGCGACACTCACCATAGTGCTAGAATCTTATGGCCATGAGACATCTGGATGGCCCCAACTCTATGAAGTAGACCCTAACTTTTCCACCACCTACCAAATGTTGGGTGCAAATGCAGTTGTCGATAATTTCCATCTTCAGGATGGGTTGTTGTGTCATCTGGGCCATATCTGTGTTCCATCAAGTGAGCGAGAGAAGCTGATCTGGGAAGCCCACTATAGTGGGGTGGTAGGACACTTCGGCATTGAAAAGACAGTGGCGATGCTACAAAAACATTTCTACTGGATGAAACTTTGACAGGAGGTCAGCGAGTATATCAGGTCCTACACTACCTGCGCTATTGCCAAACCGAGCACTAAGAAACAGGGCCTGTACACCCCTCTTCCTACTCCTAACAGGCCATGGGAATCCATCTCAATGGACTACATGTCGGGCCTCTTATCCACCAAGCGGGGAAATGACTGTGTTTTTGTGGTTGTTGATCACTTCTCTAAGATGGCGATTCTGGTTGCCTGCAAGAAGAGCATCAAAGCAGAGGCCACCGCCAAGCTCTTCTTTGAACGAGTCTGGGTACATTTTGGAATCCCACAAACCATTGTCTCAGATCAGGATAGTTGATTTCTCAGCACATTCTGGTCGAGCCTTTGGTCACTGCTGGACACCAAGCTCACCAAATCCACAACCTTCCACCCCCAGACAAATGGACAAACCGAGGTTGTAAATTAAATGGTTGTGCATATCCTTTGCATGTATAATTCAAAGCACCCTTGCACATGGGATGAGAGACTTCCCTATGTCTAGCAGAGCTACAATCGATCCCTGCATATCTCAACCAACCATAGCCCCTTTCAAGTGGGGTTGGGATTCCAACCATTGGGACCCATAGATGTTGCACTTCCCCTTTCAGT
This sequence comes from Picea engelmannii, assembly GCA_009831015.1. NCBI lineage: Eukaryota > Viridiplantae > Streptophyta > Pinopsida > Pinales > Pinaceae > Picea > Picea engelmannii. The sequence continues at coordinate 554,817 of ML812918.1, read as the reverse complement.
CGCCTCGACCGACTCATCTCCTACTCCAACTGAAGCTGAAAAGCCACCCAGTTCATTGAGCAGATCTAGCACATCCGCCAACAGGTTTAGGATATCCTACATAAGTCCAATGACAAGTAAAAACAAGGCCATGATCAACATCGAGTGCCGCATAAGTTTCAGGTGGGCGACAAAGTTTGGTTGCACTTGCAGAAAGAACGCCTTACAGGACCCCATTGGAAGCTTTGCCCACTCCATTATAGTCCATACACTATCACCTAGGCCGTGGGGGATAATAATTTTGAGCTCAACATTCCTCCTTTCCTTGGTCTGCACCTAGTGTTCAACGTGGATCTCCTTTGCCCTTATTTCCCACCATTATTGGACACCTCAAAAGTAGCAGAACAACTGGCACCAACAGAGCTCAACCTCGACTGCCTATAATAGGCATCCAATGATCATATTGTGGACAGATAGATCAAGGGCACTCGAAAAGAAAGGATCCAGCTTTATCGAGTCATCAAAGCAGGGTAGCTCCTGCACCAAGGCAAGTGGCTCACCCGGGGCCAAATTCAACAGAAATTTCCTCATCTGATGGGGGACCTCAACGCAATGGATAACATTGCTTCCTTGGATGGAGGATTGATCCAGATGGATATCGGTGGCCACCCACCTTTTCCAACTGGCTCAAAACAGTTTTCTGACAATTTTGGCAATTTACTATTTTTAGCAGTTTTAACTTCTGGGGCCATTTTGAGGGCATAAATGAACGTTTTTCAGGATCGAGCTCCTCAATTATAGTCATAGGCATGATTCAGCCCCCAAAATGAATCTTCTCTATGATACATTTCCAACGGGCTATCACACGCCTAAAATGGAGATCGTATGCAAACGTTACGACCTTGGGAAGTTGATGTACTAACTTACCCAAACGGGGCCCACGTGACTTTTGGCGCTTCATCTGCTAGGGTTAAGTTTTTGGATGTCTAGAGTTTTTGGCATTCTTTCTTATTGTAAAGAGGCCTTCAGAGCCTCATTGTAATCTTCTTCTTGTGAATTCACGCTGTCGTCACATCTCTTCTCAAAGATGAGCCGCCACCATTCCAACAAGCTTGTTTCTGCTACATTTTACAGTTTTAGCTTATTTTGTTATTGAATAGAAAACCAATTTTACTGTATCTCTATTATTTTGTGTTAAGCACCTGTTAATAATCTATATTCATTTCATTCTACTCATAAAATCCAGATCAGTGGTATTAGAGCGATCTTCTCCTTGTCGTCTTAATGCATGTCCCCAACGAGGTTGGAGTACAAAGAGTTGGGTCTCGAGCTTGTTTTTCTTGAGGAAAGAAGCTCTCGCACACCCAAGCGACCTCCCATGGCATGAGAAAATAAAGATGACGGGACAGGATATCCTTTCAAACTATTGATTGAGGAATCCCTCACGCAACAGAGGAACGAGATGATGGATAGTTTCGCGCAAATCCTTTGGCGACTACCAATAGGCAACGTATCTTCTTCGAACGGAGGCACTGCCCCCCTCAAGGTACAAATAAAATTCGATATTCCTATATTTGAATGTCAGATAGATGCAGATGTTGTAGACAAGTGGTTGAATATACTAGAAGGGTATTTTTCTATCCATAACTTTTCGAATAAAGAAAAGATTACTTTTGCGCTCCTCAAAGCCGTTCCCCATGTCAAATATTGGTGGGAAACTTTCTGTGAGCAAAAGGAAACAGAGGAAACCTCATTATTTTCAGTCACAACCACCTGGGAATCCTTCAGGGATGCTATTAAGGAACAATACTACCCTGTCGAAAGTTATGATGAACTGTATACCAAATGGACCACACTGCGGAAAGAAAGAGACCAAGTAGTGCCAAATTTCACAAATAGCTTCCATAGCTTGTGCACCAAGTTGGGTATCAAAGATTCAGAGCGACATCTGGTTCTCAAGTATCACAGTTTTTCACACCCTGCGGCAGCACAAGCTATATGCCAACTTGGAAAAATGCTCCTTCGGCATGGACAAGGTCCATTACCTAGGCTACATCATTGATTAGCATGGCGTACATGTGGATCCAGCCAAGATCCAAGTCATCTGTGACTGGCTAGCCCCAACAACACTCACTGAGCTTCGAAGCTTCTTGGGCCTTGCCAATTTCTCCCGTAGGTTCACGTTGGGATTCTCCCATATTGCATGGGCCCTCAGCCAAATAAACAGGGGTGGTGGTAAGGCGAAATTTGCGTGGGGCCGGTCCCAACAACAAGCATTCTATGATTTGAAGCAGCGCTTGTGCTCAGCCCCAGTACTTTCACTACCAGACCTGCAACATCCTTTTGATATCGAGATAGATGCTTCAGACTATGTTGTGGGTGTTGTTCTCACTCAGCACGACCACCCCATGGCCTATCATAGTGAGACACTGTCAGATACTGTTCGTAAGTACCCTACTTACGACAAAGAAATGTACTCCATTGTGAAAGCATGCCGCCAGTGGAGACATTACCTTCTTGGGAAGGAGACGGTCATCCACACTGATCATAAGCCACTACAGTTCATGCAGACATAGGGAAAATTGCAGAATGACCACCATCAAAAGTGGTCCACATACTTGCAGCAATTCCACCTCAACATCAAGTATAAAACAGGAAGCACCAATCACATCGTTGATTTCCTCAGCAGACCGCCAGTCACGACACTCACCACGGTGCTAAACTCTTGTGGCCATGAGATATCTGGATGGCCCCAACTCTATGAAGTAGACCCTGACTTCGCCACCACCTACCAAATGTTGGGTGCAAACGCAGTTGTCGATAATTTCCATCTTCAAGATGGGTTGTTGTGTCGTCTGGGCCATATCTGTGTTCCATCAAGTGAGCGAGCGAAGCTGATCTGGGAAGCCCACTATAGTCGGGTGGTAGGACACTTCGGCGTTGAAAAGACAGTGGCAATGCTACATAAACATTTCTACTGGTTGAAACTTCAATAGGAGGTCAGCAAGTATATCAGGTCCTGCACTGCCTGCGCTATTGCCAAACTGACCACTAAGAAACAGGGCCTATACACCCCTCTTCCTACTCCTGATAGTCCATGGGAATCCATATCAATGGACTACATGTCAGGCCTCTCGTCCACCAAGCGGGGAAATGACTGTGTTTTTGTGGTTGTTGATCGCTTTTCTAAGATGGCGATTCTGGTTGCCTGCAAGAAGAGCATCATAGCAGAGGCCACTGCCAAGCTCTTCTTTGAACGAGTCTAGGTACATTTTAGAATCCCACAAACCAATGTCTCAGATCAGGATAGTCAATTTCTTAGCACATTCTGGTCGAGCCTTTGGTCACTGCTAGACACCAAGCTCACCAAATCCACAACCTTCCACCCCTAGACAGATGGCCAAATTGAGGTTGTAAATCGAACGATTGTGCATATCCTTCGCATGTATAATTGAAAGCACCCTCGCACATGGGATGAGATCCTTCCCTATGTCCAGCATAGTTACAACTGAGCCATGCATAGCTCAACCAACCACAACCCCTTTCAAGTGGGGTTGGGATTCCAACCATTAGGACCCATAGATGTTGCAGTTCCCCTTGCGGTCGCCTTGACTGACTCATCTCCTGCTCCAACTGAAGATGAAAAAGCCACCTGGTTCATTGAGCAGATCCAACACATCCACCAACAGGTTTAGGATATCCTATAGAAGTCCAATGACAAGTAAAAATAGCGCCATGATCAACATCGGGTGCCACATAAGTTTCAGGTGGGCGACAAAGTTTGGTTGCAATTGTAGAAAGAATGCCTTATAGGACCCCATCGAAAGCTTCACCCACTCCATTATGGTCCATACACTATCACCAAGGCTGTGGGGGATAATGATTTTGAGCTCAACATTCCTCCTTTCCTTGGTCTGCACCCAGTGTTCAACGTGGATCTCCTTCACCCTTATTTCCCACCATTATTGGACACCTCAGAAGTAGCAGAACAACTGACTTCAATAGAGCTCAACCCCGACTGCCTACAATAGGAATCCAATGATCATATTGTGGACAGACAGATCAAGCACACTCGAAAACAAAGGATCTAGCTTTATCGAGTCATCAAAGCAGGGAAGCTCCTGCACCAAGGCAAGTGGCTCACCCGGGGCCAAATTCAGCAGAAATTTCCTCATCTGATGGGGGACCTCAATGAAATGGATACCATTGCTTCCTAAGGAGGGAGGATTCATCCATATGGATATTGGTGGCCACCCACCTTTTCCAACTAGCTCAAAACAGTTTTCTGACAATTTTGGCAATTTACTATTTTTAGCAGTTTTAACTTCTGGGGCCATTTTGAGGGCCTAAATGAAGGTTTTTCGGGATATATCTCCTCAATGACATATAAGGGAATGATTGAGCCCCCAAAATGAATCTCCTTGATGATACCTTTCCAACGGGCTATCACATGCCTAAAACAGAGATCGTATGCAAAAGTTACGACCCTGGGAAGTTGAAGTACTAACTTACCCAAACAGGGCCCACATGACTTTTGGCGCTTCATCTCCTAGGGTTAGGTTTTTGGATGTCTAGGGTTTTTTGCATTCTTTCTAATTGTAAAAAGGCCTTCAGAGCCTCATTGTAATCTTCTTCTTGCGAATGCGCGTTGCCGTCACATCTCTTCTCAGAGATAAGCCGCCACCATTCCAGCAAGCTTGTTTCCGCTGCATTTTACAGTTTCAGCTTATTTCGTTATTGAATAGAAAACCAATTTTACTGTATCTCTGTTATTTTTTGTTAAGCACCTGTTAATAATCTGTATTCATTTCATTATGCTCATAAAATCTGGATCAATGCCTGTTCAAAATCTACCCATCTTGGGACAACAATGTTACTGTACAATGTGAAAGCAAAGTTTGGCATGTCAAACACATGTTTCTCGACAATATTGAGGTAATTGACTAGCAATTTCCTTATATTAATTTTGAGAAATCTTGTCACACAATCTATAAATGTGGATGAACTTGCATAGATAAGATCTAGCTAGCAAAGGACATACACAATTTGTAGAAAATGAGAAAAGACAGAAATGAGAGAGAGAGAGAGAGAATCAAAGAATTGTATTAACTAAATGAATGAATGATAAATTACACATGATATACTCTATATAACTCAACTAATGCACATTGGAAGAGAAGCCAATGCACCATAATGGTGGTCTAGAGTGATCTTGACACACACCGCCAGTTACGAGAGTTAACTGCCATATAGTCTGAGTTAACTAGCCTCTAAGTCTTTAGTTAACTGAATAAAACACAGTGAAGTGAGGGAAATGCACTAGTCTGGTGATAATCCCAAGTAAAATGTGCATTAACAGTGATGAACCCAATGTTGTAAGGTGATGGAACCAATGTGGCATCAAGACTCCACTCAACTAATCCAAATGAAGTGTGAACTAAAGAGAATATTCTCCAGAATGTAGGAAAAGGAATATTCTCCCTAAACTATAGGAGACTGAATAATGACTAGTAAACATAGGGAAAACCTTAGGAAAAAGGAATCCTAGGTGTGTGTGAAGTATCTCCAACACCCCCCCTGAACATCACTGTGGTGAAAATAAAGAATGGGTCACGACAATGAGGCCATGTTAGGTATCGAAAAACAAAAGACACACTGAAATAAACAAGGAAAGAGGGAAACCCCCACCCCCCCCCCCTCAAAGTACAATGTATCAAAAGAGAACTGACAGTTGCTAGGAAACTGTGTCCTTCACTGCAAGATGACTGTGTAAAGAATGAAACTTTTTCTCAATGAAGGTCTTGGTGAGGATGTTTGTAGTTTGTTCTGCTGAAGGAAAAAATTGCAGGTCAATGATCTCCTCGTGTACTAAGTCTTTGATGTAGTGCATGTGGATCTCGATGTGTTTCATTCGCTGCCTCTAATCTGGATCTCTGCAGAACTTCAGAGTGCTCTGATTGTCACACTAGATGACGATCGGTCGGTGAAATTGAATGCCCAACTCAATAAGAAAATGTTGTATCAACATAGCCTGAATGGTTATGTTAACTACCCCTTTGTACTCTTCCTCCACTAAAGATAGAGAAATAACATCCTTCTTCTTGCTTGACCAACAAAATGGGCCCGGAATCAAGAATGAGTGAGTAACCATATGTGGACTTGCGATCAATGTTGTCGCTAGCCCAGTCAGAACCAGTGAACCCAATGAAGTCCATTGTTGATTCTGCTGCATATTGAATCCCAAAGGTGATGGTGCCCTATACATATCGAAGGATACACTTTGCAGCCTTCCAATGTAGCTCATGCAACTCTTGCATGAATTGGGAGAATTTTGAAACTGCATAGGAGAGGTTTGGTCTAGAGTGTGTGATATACAACAAGCTCCCCACTAGTTGTCTGTACAGTGTGTTTTCCACCAATGGAGTGTCCCCTCCATCCTCAAGTCTGACTCCTGATAGGAAAGGATTTGGAGCAAACTTGCAATCTACCATGTGGAATCTCTCAAGGAGATATCATTCATACTTGGCCTGAGACAATTTGATGTTTGATGCATCCTGAATTATCTCGAGACCAAGGAAGAAATGTAGCGGACCCATGTCCATAATCAAGAACCTGTCATGTCAAATCCTCTTGAATGCAACAATCATTGAAGTCGAGCAACTGATGATCAGAAAATCATCAACATACAAAACTAGGAGTAGAAGTGAATAAGTCGTCCTGAGCATGTAAGCATTCAGGTTTGACTTACAATGTAAAAACTTATGTGACAACAAGTAGGATTCCATCTTGGAATACCATGCCCTCGGGGCCTGCATGAGACCATAAAGTGACTTCTTTAGTTGAGAAACAAAATATGAATCCTGCATGAAGCCCTGTGGATGCTCCATATAGATCTCCACATAGATATCTCCTTGAAGAAATGCATTCTTCACGTCCATATGATGGACTTTCCATCCCTTGGCTACCGCAATGGAAAGTGTCGAGCATATGGAATCCATCTTTGCTACTTGATCGGAGGTTTCGTCATAGTCAATGTCATGCACCTGTTGAAATCCTTTGGTGACTAGCCTAGATTTGTATCTGCTAACCTATCCATATGTTTCGCTCTTGGTCCTGTAGACCCATCTGCACCTGACAAGTTTCCTTCCTAAAGGAAGGGGAACTAGATCCCAAGTTTGGTTCTCGAGGAGGGAGTTGTACTCCTCCTGCATGGTGGATTCCCAAAAGGGATTCCCAATAGTCTTTCCATAGGATTGTGTATCTGAAGACTGAACCAAGAAAACATGCCTGGGTGGAATCTATTCAATGGTAGTGATTGCAAAATGAGGATCCTTGAAATCAAATCGAGTCCTCCTATTGTGAGCTGGAACCCCAACAAGATCCCATGCATCCTGAAGAGTAGTCTTGGCCCACTTTGGCCTCAGCTCTGGATCTGCATCTGCATCTGCATGCATTGAATCTTCATCTGACTGTACCAAATCAGTATATGAATCATCTGAATCCTATGAATCAAAACTCTCATATGAATAAGAGTCAGCATGTGCATGCTCATCATCTCTGACAGGTGGAAGAACAAAAGTGTCTGCATGCAGATGTTGAGTTACATGTGAGATACTTTCCTCGAATTGGAAACTACGCTCAATGATGATCCAGTCTGTTGAGGGATCAATGAGTCTATATCCCTTAACACCGTCGGGGTATCCAACAAAAATACATTATGTATTTTGAGTATCAATTGCCTTCCACATCTCATAGGGAATCCTGGCCTATGCACGAGAACCGAATATATAAAAGTGGGTCACTTCCGATTTGAGGCTGCTCCAAGCCTCGAAGGGGGTATTATCCTTGACATATCAATGGGGATATGTTTTTTGGATGTAGGTTTCACAATTAAGTGCTTCAACCCATAATCTCCGTGGAAGTGACTTTGCATGCATCATGCAAGATGCCATCTCTTCCAGGGATCTATTTTTCCACTCAATAACTATGTTTTGCTACGGAGTATAAGGAACCGTGTGTTGCAATTGAATCTTGACCTCAATATGAATATTTTGTATCTCATGGTTGACATACTCCCCCCCATTATATGTTCATAGGAATTTGATCTTCTTTCTTGATTTTGTCTCAACAAGGGCTTTGAAATATTTGATATGCTAAAAGACTTCAGATTTTTTCCTAAGAAAGAAAGTCCAAGTATGGCGTGGGAAATCATCAACAAAAATGAGCACGTACCTTTATTTACTAATTGATGGATGTATAAAAGTTCCCATGAGATCGTTGTGGATCAGATCCAAAAGAGAGGAGGCTTTATGATTCTTTCCTTTGTCTAATTTCTCTTGAGGGTGTTTTCCAAGAACACATCCCTCACAAATTCCTTTGGAGAAGTGGATATCACATAGACATTAACCATTATTTTCTTGCTAAGTTGTTGCATATATCTGAAATTTAAATGCATGAACCTTTTGTGCCATATCCTACTGCTTTCATCAACATTTGTAAGCAGTAATGCATAATCTGGTTCAATAAATTCAAAAAATCTGTAGAGTCTGGATTGATGATTTACCTCACTGGTAGCAACTTTGGAATTGGTTTGCATGTCATAGATATACAAAACATCATGTGTGAATACTACTCTCTTCCCGGTGCTGAAGTTTGTTATCTGATACATGGAGAGAAGAATGGCAGAAATTTTGGGAACGTGTAGCACATTCTCAATGATTTTGTTTGAGATTTCAACTCTTCCTTTGTCGGTGACCTTGACTGGAGAGTCGTCCCCCATCAAAATAGGATGACCTTTGCATACATCCAATGAAAATTATACTTATTTTGTGGATTCCATGTGGTGTGATGCACCTGAATCTACAATCCAAGCATCAAGAGAGAAGTTAATGACAATCAAAGCATGGCTAGAATTACCTTTCTTGGGGTTTTGATCTTTTGGATTCTTCTTCTTGGAACCCTCAAGGGTGTGATCTTCAAGGTTGTTTTGTTGAAGTATTTGTGCCATTTGATCTATGTTCTTCTGCATGCATGCGGATTCTGGATGGAATCCTCGTTGGAAGTAAGTGCATTTCTCCCCTTTTCTTCCCTTTCCACCTTTGTATCTAGAGGAATCATTGAAGGGTTTTGAGTACCCTTCCTTCTTTGGATTTGCATGTGCCTTCCTTTTGTATTGATTTTTAGATTTCTGATTTTGGTGAATGCTACCATCTTACATAGAAAGTGCATGCACCTTTGATCCTTTTATTTTTCCCATATTGATGAGCTTGGTCTACTCTTGCGTCAGAGACTCGATAAAAGAATCAAGAGAAGGCATTTTCCAAGTAGCTCCATAGGTGAGCCTAACTGAATGAAATGTGGATAAAAACACTGAGTATTCCATACCAAGTTTGGAAATAATGGTAAGAACCATTTTTTTCTCCTCCTTAGATTTATCAACCCCTCAAGTCTTGAGTTGCGACAACAAATCCTTATATTTGGTAAACAAATCTTGGAGATTGTCAAAGGTTTTTGGATCCAAAGTGAGAAATTCCACCTCGAGTATATGTCCCCTCATCTCGTCTTTTTTTCCAAAAAGTCCTTTCATGATGGTCCATACTTCATTGGGGGTTTTACAGGAGGATATGTGAAAGAGGAGCTCAGGATAAATGAGACTACAAATAGTTCCATACGCTTCATCCATCTGATTTAGATATTTGGATTTTCCTCTGGCTAATGTAGGTTCAGTCTCTATGTCCATGGTTAACATGTATAATCCTCTGCTTCAAATATGCATTACCATCTTTTCCTTCCATGCAAATAAATTGTACGGTGTAAGAATCAATTCTTTTGGAAATTCCATTTTCTCGTTGTCTTCAATCTTTGGTACTTGAAAAAAGAGTCTGGTGTGTATTTTTACTAGAAATTTGTTGGCTCTGATACCATGTAAATGTGGATGAACCTACACAGATAAGATCTATCTAGAAAAGGACATACACGGTTTACAAAAAAATGAGAAAAGACATAAATGAGAGAGAGAACCAAAGAATTTTATTAACTGAATGAATGAATGATAAATTACACATGATATACTCTATATAACTCAACTAATTCACATTGGAAGAGAAGCCAATGTGTCATAGTTGTAGTCTAGAGTGATTTGGAAACACATTGGCAGGTACGGGAGTTAATTGCCACCTAGTCTGAGTTAACTAGCCTCTCAGTCTTCAGTTAACTGACTGAAACAGAGTGAAGTGAGGGTAATGTGCTAGTCTAGTGATAATCCCAAGGACACTGTGCATTAGCAGTGATGATCCCATTGTTTCATTGTGATGGAACCAATGTGGCATGAAGACTCCACTCAACTGATCCAACTGAAGTGTGAACTGAAGAGAATATTCTCCTAGAATATAGAAAAATTAATATTCTCCATAAACTATAGGAGAGTCAATAATGACTAGTAAACATAGGGAAAACCTTAGGAAAGATAAATCCTAGGTGTGTATGAAGTATCTCCAACACAATCAACATTAGAAATGGTTTCTTTTATAAACGTTAAATGACCTTGTACATTTATATTTCCCACTAACTATAGGATATTCAAAGATAAGGCTCTTCCTAGTAGGGATGATTTTAGGGGATAAATTTCACTCATGGGATAATTTTCCATGGTTTTTCCAAAAAAATATTCGCTATTATAAAAATGATTTGCCCAAATTCTATAGGATAAAATTATTTTACCTTAAAAATCGCCAAAATTTTATACAAACTATATATAATCCTTAGAAATTTGAATGTTTTTACAAAAATATCGCCAAACATTTATAGTTGGCATATGAAGGATTACTAAGATTCGCCAAGGTTTCTACATTTAAAAAAAAAAATCCATCCTTAAAATCATCCCTGCTTCCTAGTGATAATGTTTTTTCCCGGTAGTTGTGAAGAGGAAAATCAGTTGTTGAAAATGTTGGGTGTTGAGTATATATCATATCATGCATGTTCTAATGATTGTATTCTATATAGAGGAGAATTTGCAAACAAAGAGATATGTCTAAAATGTGGGCATGACATGTACCATAAATCAAATAAAAATGGTAAATCACATGGTCCTCCTCATAATATATTGAGGAACATGCCTATAATCCCAAGGATTCAAAGGATCTTTTGTTGCAAATAATTAGCTATGTTGTAGGGATGGCATGCCTCGCACAGAAGTGAGTCGAGAGTTATGTGAATCCCAATAGATTCAATAGCCATGAAGCATATAAAGAATACATGGCCAGAAAAATTCAAGGATGAAGTACAAAGTCTACGACTCAACATAGAAATGGATGGAATGAACCCATATTCCCTCCAAAACACCAACTATTCTATTTGTACTATAGTAGTGATCAATAACAATAATCCTCCCATAGTTGTCCATGAAGAATGAACATTTTATGTTGGCTCTTATAGTCCCTGGTAGAAGACAAGTGAATAATATGGATGTCTACCTACAACAATTGGTAGATGAATTGAAGGAATTATGGGAAGGGATACATGTATACAATGTATCAAGACCCATCGCAACATAGAGGATTTTTACGTTGTATGGAATATGTTCTTACACCACACATGATTATCCAGTCTTAGGATTTTTCTCTGGTAATTAACATGTTGACATTATATTCTTAAACTCGAATGTGTTATGTATACAATAATTTTGTAGGTCTTGTAACTAAAGGCTATCATGGATGTAAATTTTGTGGACCTTCTCTGAAGGATAGGTGGTCCAACCACCTACAAAATCTAGTGTATGACTACTTGAGGTGTTGGTTGTGGAGCCTAATTATCTTACTGATTCATAGGTTTGTTTCAATTGTCCTTGGAGCCAATTCCCTAACATGGGGGTGTGGGGGAGCTTTCCCCCCCATAACTATTTCTAGGGGGCTCTAGGGTGGGGCATATTTTTTTTTTATTCCCCNNCCCCCCCCCCTAGTGGGGGATTCGGGGGTAGTGCCCCCGAAGAGAAATATTGGAAAAAATTTCCTTGTAAAACATTGTAATTTCGTGGTCAATCTGGACCATTCATTATAAGGTCACATATCTGATGGTAGAAGTTATGTTAGGGTTTTTTTCCCTAGAAGGAAACCCTCTTTTATGAAGGAATTGTATTCTGGTTGTGTGTGATTGTGATTATTGTATTCCGACAAAGGATACTATGAGAGAAATAAGAGGAATTTACAGCGGGCATGTTGTAGGTTGTATCCCTTCATTTTGCTGGATAATAATAAGGAAGGACCTGGAAATTTCTCTGGTGGACATATCCCACACTGGGTGAACCATGTATATATTTGTCTCTATTATATTATGTATCTTCTGTGTTTTATTTTCGCATTTATTTTATTTTATTGCTCCGTGATCTTATTTTTCTAACAAATGGTATCAGAGCGAAAGGTAACTCGCAGAAAAAGAGGGTTCTTGGTTCGAGTGGGAGCAATGGAGGAAGATGGAAAGTTTAGAGTCGATAAAGTTAACGGCAAAAACTGCCAATTATGGAAGATGCATATGGAAGATTATTTATATCAAAAGGATCTATTCCTACCATTGGGTGGAATAGAAAAGAAGCCAACTGCCATGAAGGATGAAGAATGGGAGGTTCTTGACAGAAAGGCACTAGGAACGATACAACTGAGCCTGGCATCATCGATGGCTTTCAATATTTCAAAAGAAAAGACAACCAAGGAGTTGATGGACACATTGAATAAACTATATGAAAAACCCTCGGTGTCTAATAAGGTATTTCTAATGAAGATATTAATATATATATGAAGATGTCAGAATGTGGTTCTATTGAATATCATTTAAATGAATTTAATATGGTTACTAATCAACTAAGTTCTGTAAAATTGGACTTTGATGATGATGTCAAGGCTCTTTTAATCCTGTGCTCCTTGCCAGAAAGATGGAATGTCTTGGTCATGGTTGTAAGTAACTATGTTTCTGGTTCAAACACTCTAAAATTTGATGATGTTGTTGGTGTTATCCTTAGCGAGGAAATGAGACGGAAAAGCATAGGTGAGACATCGGGTAAAGTGTTGACTATGGAGAACAGAGGAAGACAAAAGGATAGAGGAAATGGCTCAAGGAATCGTGGATATTCTAGGAAGGGGAGATCCAAATCCAGATTGGAAAAGATAGATTGTTGGAATTGTGGGAAGAAAGGACATTTGAAGAAAGATTGCAAAGCTCCAAAGAAACAAAGAGATGGACAACAAGAAAAAAATCAAGAAGCAAATGTAACAGGTGATGTGTTACACAATGTTTTGATTCGTTCTATAGATATTATTTCTGAGTCTTGGGTAGTATATTCAGGGGCTTCATTTCATGCCACACCCCATAGGAAACATTTTCTAGATTATGTTCAAGGTGATTTTGGACAGGTTCATTTGGGTGATGATGCACCATGCAAAATTGTTAGAATGGGTAAGGTAAAAATAAAGCAAAAGAATGGAAACCAATGGTTATTGAAAGAGGTAATACATGTACCATATCTAAGGAAAAATCTAATTTCATCAGATAATTTTGAAAGTGAAGGTTGTATATCTATATTTGCAAATAAGGTGTGGAATGTCACCAAAGGATCACCGGTGATAGAAAAAGGAGAGAAGGTAGGTACATTGTATTTATGTATTGGTAATACTAATTCTTATATCTCTTTAGCTTCTATAGAAGTGGATACAACACCGTGGCATCATAGGATTGGACACATGAGTGAGAATAGGATGCAAATACTTCACAAAAGGAATTACTTGCCAGATCTTAAATAAATTGATTTGGATTTCTGTGAGCATTGTGTTTATGGAAAAAAAAAGAGTTGGATTTCTTAGAGTTGGAAAGGTAAAGAAGAATGATAGGTTAAATCTTGTGCATACATATGTATGGGGACCAACTCAGATATGATCTCTTGGTGGTTGTCGTTATTATGTTACTTTTATTGATGATGCAACTAGAAAAACTTGGGTTTATTACATTCGACAAAAATATGATGTTTTTTACACTTTTAAGAAATGGAAAGCTCTGGTTGAGAATGAGACAGGAAAAAGGTTGAAGTGTCTCAGATCAGACAATGGAAGTGAATATTGCAGTAAGGAGTTTGATAATTATTGTTCATACCATGGGATTCATATAGATAAAACATTTCCATGAACACCACAAGAAAATGGTGTGTTATAAAGGATGAACAAGACAATCATGGAGCATGCAAGGAGTATGGGATTGCATGTTGGGTTTCCCTTACAATTCTGGGAAGATGTTGTAGATAATGATGTTTACTTAATAAATATACGACCTTCAATATATTTGGATGGTTGAATTCCATAGGAGGCGTGGACAGGTAAAAAGGTAAACTATTCTTTTTTGAAGACTTTCGGTTGTGAAGCATTTGTCCATAATGATAAAGAAAATAGAACAAAACTTGAGGCAATATCCAAGAAGTGTACTTTTATTGGATACAATGTTAATGATTTTGGTTATCTCTTATGGGATTGTGAAAATCACAAAATCAGTAGGAGTAGAGATGTCATATTCAATGAGAAGGTCATGTACAAAGATCAGTTGCAGGGAAAGAAACAAGAAAAAGAAAAACCAAAATACATAGTGCTTGATGAGATCACTGAAAAATAAATTCCAAAGGTACAAGAAAATCAAAATGTACAACAACAGGAGAAACATATACCCCAAACTCCTACAAGTGTTGTTAGAATATCTACCAGGTTAAGTAGACCCCCTGAACGATACTCTCCTTCATTGTATTATTTATTGTTGACTGATTCTGGTGAACCAGAATGTTATGAAGAGGCAATGCAGGTAGACACTAAAAAAAGTGGATTCCTTAACCTGCAGGAAAAAAAGCATTGCAGAATAAATGGGTTTACAGGTTGAAGGAAGAAGATGGAGGAAAAAAGTAGTAGAAGGCTAGATTTGTTGTAAAGGGGTTTGCACAAAAGAAAGGTACATATTTTGATGAAATATTTTATCCTATTGTTAAAATGAATTCAATTAGGACTATTTTAAGTCTGCTGGCAGTAGAATATTTGCATCTTGAACAATTAGATGTAAAAACAACTTTTCTCCATGGGGATTTGGAGGGAGATATTTATATGCAACAACCACAGGGGTATGAGGTCAAAGGAAAGGAACATTTGGTATGCAGGTTGAGGAATAGCTTGTATGGATTAAAGTAAGCTCCAAGGTAGTGGTATTTGAAATTTGATAGGTTTATGGTAGAACAAGGTTATAGTAGATGTCATTCTGATCACTGTGTTTATTTTAAAAGGCTAAAAAAAGGAAGCTATATTATCTTGCTATTGTATGTAGATGACATGCTTGTTGCAGGGTCTAATATGCAAGATATAAATGTTCTCAAGAATAAATTAGCTAATTCATTTGCGATGAAGGATTTGGGTGCTGCAAAGAAAATTTTTGGTATGAGAATAACAAGAGACAAGAAAATTCACAAATTGATATTGTCTAGGGGTGAGTACATAGAGAAGGTGTTGGAAAGGTTTAGAATGTAGAATGCAAAACCAGTTAGTACACCTTTGGCCAGCCATTTCAAATTAACCAAGGAAATGTGTACCAAGACACAGGAGGAGTTAGAATACATGTCTAGGGTCCCTTATTCATCAACAGTTGGCAACTTGATGTATGTGATGGTTTATACAAGACCAGACATTGCACATGCAGTGGGAGTTGTGAGAAGGTATATGAAAAATCCAAGTAAAGAACATTCGGAGGCAATAAAGTGGATTCTCAGGTATTTGAGAGGTACTTCTACTCATGCGTTATGTTTTGGAGGTTCAAACACTGTTCTATAGGGATATGTTGATTCAAATATGGCAAGTGATAAAGACAGTAGGAGGAGCACCAAAGGGTATGATTTTACTGTAGGTGGAACAATAGTAAGTTGTATTTCGAAACTGCAAAAGGTTGTTGCACTTTCAACAATGGAAGCAGAGTATGTTGTTGCTACAGAGGCTAGTAAAGAAATGATTTGGTTACATAGGTTTATGGAGGAATTGGGAAAGAAGCAGGAGAATAGAAGGTTGTACCGTGAAAGTAAGAGTGTCATTCATATTGCAAAGAAATCAGCCTTCCATTCAAAGACTAAGCATATACAACTTAGGTACCATTTCATACAATCTGTCTTGGAAGATGGACTTTTGAAGTTGGAAAAGAGACATACTAGCCAGAATCCTACAAACATGTTAACAAAGGGAGTAACCAGGGATACACTAAGTTCCTGCTCAGTTTTAGTCGGCCTTCAACCATGAAGGTGAAGATGAGAAATTTTCTAGCTCTGAGGTGGAGTATAGTCTCGTAGGTACAACAACAATGGAGTTGTTGTGATCAATCTCTAAGTGGGATATTGTTGGTTGTGGAGCCTAGTTATCTTCTTGATTCATAGGTTTGTTTCAGTCATTCTTGGGCCCCATTCCCTAATGGGAGGTGTGGGGGGGATTTCCCCCCCACAACTGTCGCGAGGGGGGTCCGAGGGGGCGACGATAATTTTTGCATCATGCCCTGGAGGGGGATTCAAGGGAAGCTCCCCCGAAGCGAAATATTGGGAAAAATTTCCTTGTAGAATATTGTAATTTCGTAGTCAAGCTAGACCATTCATTATAAGGTCGTCGCTCTGATGGTAGAAGTTATGTTAGGGTTTTTTTCCCTAGAAGGAAACCCTATTTTATGATGGAATTGTATTGGAACTGTGTATGATTGTGATTTTTGTATTCTGAGAGAGGGGACTGTGAGAGAAAGAAGAGGAAGTTGCTGTGGGCATGTTGTAGGTTGTATCCCTTCATTTTTATGGATAATAATATGGAAGGACTTGGCAATTTCTCTGGTGGACATAGCCCACATTGGGTGAACCACGTATATCTATGTCTCTATTGTATTGTGTATCTTATGTGTTTTATTTCCGCATTTATTTTATTTTATTTCTCCGCGATCCTATTTTTCTAGGACGAAGGTATTCCTCCCAGAAGAACACCCTTATATAAGAGAAACATCCACTTTCAATGGTAAACTAGAGTGAACCCAAAGGCATGCAATAATGACACTAGCAAAATGGATTAGAGCATATGAGAGAGAGAAGGAAAATGATATTACAAAAATATTCAATTCAAATGGGGAGCCTATGTTCGATGATCCAAATTTATTTGACACCTATGTTGAGAAATTTCCCATTGGGATGAAAAGGAAATCTATCTTTTATGAGCTCCCCTATTGGGAGCATCTTAAGATTTCCCACTTATTAGATCCCATGCATATTTTTAAAAATGTGTCATCTTTTTTATGGAGGCACATATCATCGAAAGAAAGTGACAATTTGGCTGTGAGGAGAGATCTTATTTATTCAAAAACTAAAAAGAAACATTGTCCAAGACAAGAAAGTAGAGGAGAGGTTGGTCCCTCTTGGTCTTTCAAAGAAGGTTATGTCCCATGGATTTTGAAGAAAGAAGATGTTTATTTGGAAAAGGAAGTTATATTGGGTGTGAAGGTGCCTTCTTTATATAGGTCTTCCCTATGACGTTGTTTCACTGTGTGTCAATACCATTTGTCAGGGTTGAAATCACATGACCATTTAAACCTTCTAAAGGTATGATGTATGTAAAAAATATGATTTTATTATTTGTAATTTTTATTTCTATGCCATGGGATAAAACATAATTATTTTTTTATGTGTTTACTTTGTAGTGTCATTATCCTCTGCTCGTGCATGGGTGTGTGAACCATGACTTCCCCCATGACCTAAGGCATGACATATCTAAATTATCTGTATTTGTACGTTGGATCACATCAAAGGAGATTCATATGGATAGAATTCCATAGTGGTGTCAAGAGATAGTTGAGATTGTTTGTATGTTTGAGAAGGAACTATCGTCGAGTTTCATGAACTTGTAGGTTCATCTTATAATTCACCTAGTAGATGAGGTTGAATTAGTTAGGGTGGTCTCCTATCGTTGGATGTTTTTTTAGAGAGGTACATGAATAAATTGAAAGGATTTGTTCTTCAAAGGGAAAAACCCGAGGGTTCTATGGCAGAGGGGTACATATCATATGAGTCTTTCTATTATTCCAGTGAGTACATCAAGAAGATCGACAACACACCAGGTGCAGTGATTTAGGGCGGTGAAAGGGATGAAGACAAAAGAGAAGGGGATATTCTCCAAATGAATGGAAAAAGGCGCTTGATAAATAGTAAGTCACTTATCATTTTTCGAATTTCTACACAGTAACTATTCACACTAAACTTCATAATGTATATTTTCATGATCTCATATGTAATATATGTTGGTTTTATTTCATGAATATACCAGCGAATTTAGAAATTGATGCCATCAATAAATTCATTCTTTACAATTCAAAGGCAACATAGTTGTGGGTTGCATTGTGCGAACATAAGAGGAGGAAATGGGAAACTGATAGGAAAGAATTCAGACGGTTGAATGGTAGAAGCATGCCTTATCCTGATCATTTAAAAGAAAATGTGCCAATGATATGCCCTAACAGTTGGTTTGTTGACCAAGTCAGAGACAAATATAGTGCATCTGGTCATTACACGTGTGAAGAAGAGGATGCATTAAACATAGGGATTGGTTGCAACAACTCGGTAATAATCTTTTTGTGTACATAATTTTTAACTTTGTAATGCACACTTTAATTGTAAGTACATCTATATTATTTTATATTTTAATGCTCGGTTTATTAGACACATATTGACACTATGATTTGTTCATATTTTTATAGGTGCATCTGTTCCCATATATGTGGGCATATGGACATCATTTTCGCACATAGGATGTCGATGATTGACACATGACACAAGATTGTGGAGTGGAAGCCGAGTTCGACCAATCTAGTCATACTAGCCACCACGATAAAAACACCATACTAGGGAAGTTAGGTTACGTCAGAAAGATACAAGAGATCATTCAAGTGAACTTCTTTTCTTTCCAATGTGTTGTTTTTGAGTGAAAGTGGTGGGACACCTTTCATCGGAATAATGTAAAGGAATATCGTGATAGTGGGATGATATGTATCAACTCTAAAACGATGTGAGATGAAGCTAAGGAGCCTTATGTTTTCCCAAAACACTACAACCAAGTGTTTTTTTACCCAGATGTGTTGGATAGGGATTGGTGGTTTGTATTAAGACACGACTCTAGATCAAAACATATTTTTGAGAGCAAAAATGTTATCATGCCAAGCGAGGAAGATAATGAGGGTGATGACAATAGAGAGTGATATGTACATGTTTTATTTCATCTTTAATATTGTTGTTGTATATTTTTGTTATATTGTTTATTTCGTTAATTATATTATTTTTTATTCATCTTCTGATAGAGGAAATGTTAAGCTAATTATAACAAATTTGTGAACAATTTTAATTGGTTAACAATCAGTTTGATGTGTAATGTGTTTGTCTTTCAAATTATTTTTTATTACATGGAACGGTTGTTATTTGAACATATTTATATGTCATTGCATATATTTAAAAAGTTTCATCTTCTTTAAGTATTTCCAATTGTGATATAATTGTGATATAACGGGATATCAAATTCTACTTTTTATGTTGATATAATTAGATGTAATGATATGGTTGATATGCATGTTTAATAGTACAACATTTTTGAGGATATGTTAACATGATGATTCAAAAACTGAGTTTATGTTCATTTATTTTGTAGATTTAAAAGAAAGATTAACAAAAATAGTGGTTTATAATTAAAACATTAAATTAATAACATAATTTTGTGATAATTTGGTTTTTAACTAAAGTAGTGTTTGTTAGTTTACATACTTTTATCATTGATTTTGAAAATATTTATAAAATTATGCTCCCATGTTGAGTAAAACCACAATTATGAAGTAATATTTTAAAATTTGATAGAAATCAACTTACAAAATAATGACAAAAATAACAATAGGAATATTTGCATCCATAAAATTTTAAAGCCAATAGAATCTTTATCATTTGAAATCGTAACTTTTTTATAATAACATTTTTTAGTGTAGAAAATTCTATTCAAAAAGAGTAATTAGGACAATGGAAAATAATATTTATTCATATGTAATTTGTCTTTTGAATTTTTTTTTTAGTTAGAATGAATATGTATAATGAACTATGTATGCAATTATAGTTTCAATTTTATAATTATAGTTTAAACCATATTGAACTTAGTAATTTATAAAAATAAGCATGATGATAACCATCTTATAACATACATAAACAACATCTAAAATACACATTTATATTCACTAGCTAATGGTATAACCCTAAATTGCACTATACATGCACACCTGGCATCAGGCCATCTTACTTACTATTTTTGCCAAGCCAACACTGAACAACTCTTTTTAAAAACACAATTTTTGAAGATGTACACACCCTGCACCACTACTGCCCGTGTACATACGCTAGCTGCACCATTACAGCCCACGTATACCCACAAAATTTGCAAAAAATAAAAAGTTGCAAGGGATTCGTTTAGATTATGGGCTATTGGGTAGTTTCCTAACTAATCCACCGCCTATAGCTCATCACCCAACCGAATAACCATCCTTTTTTCATATAAAAGGAGGTGTTGGGGTCTCATTCCAAGGAGAAACAAAGCTACAGTGAAACTCTTCCTATTTCACTTTCCCCCCTTGCCCCAAGAATTTGCAGCCACATTGTGATTTTTGAGCCAAAATTCCCTATTCTTTCCTTTTTCCTTATTCATAAGCCTATGCCCATTCTCTAGAGAGAAGAGTGAGAGAATAAGGATATGTGGAAGCAATTGGATTTTGGTGAAGAGGATCCCAGGATTGGGTTCGAGGAGCAGTCACCGATCTCATTTTGTAAGTGACTTTGTGAGATTAATATAAAGAAGTAGTTTTTCTGTCTCGCCATATGATGTATTCAATATTCATGTTTGATTTACATTTTGTTATGACATCTAACCCACTAATCCATATATAATATGCATGTTCGTAGTTTCTTGTTTGTCTTTTGGTGAATGCAGGTCAGCCTTGGGAGGAGACTTGCATTCGAGAAGCGACCGAACACAAAAGGATAGACACCGGATGCAGAGTTTAAGGTAATACTACCGGATCCTTATACTTTGTACTTTATGCATGAATGTGGGGTATTGTCGGGATAGTTTTTAAAAGTAGGAGACTTTAGACGGTTAGCTCTGCCTGCACGATTGAACCCTAGTGTAGTCCATAGGGGGGTTTTCCCACTATAGAAGCTAACATCATCTAATTTTATATACCTCTAGCACATATAAACGTCATTAATTAGCTATCACACATATCTAATAATTTAACATGGCATCATCATTGTGATCACATCTAACAAAAGACAAGCATTTTCTAACATCATCATCACACACATCTAACAAGCATCATTTAACATACACATCTATTAAACACATTTAACATTAAACATATCTAACATGACCTAAAAATGTATACATCAACATATAAATTAATTAAGTATATCATTATGATCAACATGAAAAATGCACGTCTAATGAACAATGTTATTATATACACATCTATCAAGCACATTTAACATCCAAATCTAACATGACCTAACAATATGCACATCAACGTCAACAGATAAATTAAGTACATCATCAACATTATCAATAGAAGAAAAA
>ML812918.1:474716-505877 GCA_009831015.1 Picea engelmannii | reverse complement strand
GATTCAAAGTGCTATTTATGTTGCTATTTCGTATATCATTTCTGTGTATTGTGAAGATTATGCTGGATATTTTACTGTTATTCTGTCATTTCTAGCATTTCATTTCTGTTCTGCATATTTTATATATCTGGTATCTTGCACATATTAAACAGAAAAAATTTCAAGTGGGAGACTTATTGTTGCTTTACGACAACAAATTCATGCATCACCCATGGAAATTTAGGATGCATTGGTTGGGTCCATATGTGATCAAGTATGTGACAGAAGCCAGTGTTGTGTAGTTAGAAATGTTGAATGGTGAGGTCTTGGGAGGACTAGTGAATGGGAGTCAGCTGAAACTTTATAGGGACAGTTGATCATCCATGCATTAGTTTGACCTACACAGGAATCTATGTACCATAGTAGTGTATTATAGTAAGAAAAAGAAAAATAAAAGAAAAAGAGGAAAAAGAAAAAGAAAAACAAATAGAAAGTTGAAGTGTTAGTCAAGGGTCAAGAAGTTAAGAGAGTTTAGAGAAAGAAATAAACAAGAGAATGTCGCATATGAGAATGAAGAGGAAGCAAGATACATATACAACAAGAGTAAGGGTGCAGAAGAAGTGAGTTATGTGTTGATAAAGGATCTTACGTAGAAGAAAAGATGGTGCAACGAACGAATGAATAAGCCAGAAAAAATGAAGAGAAGAAGAAGTCGACATGTGGTAAGGGAATTAAAGAGAGGAAACAATGGGTAACCGAAATAAGGAAGAGACATAAGGGAATTGTGTAGTCATAAATTGAAAGTGTCGACGGAGATGATGACAGATTGGAAGATCGAGGAAAAAATCCGGCGAACGATTTGGAATTAATGCAATGTTAAGGCAGATATTGATTTCACAACACTAGTGGATTAGGCAGTTAATTCAGGTGCCAAGGTAAATGGACAACTATCGAAGGGGAACAAAATTTGCTAAGGGGTTGACAGGCCAACATTATTTTTATTTTGGAGTTTGAAGCGATTAGAGAGAGTTGAAATCAATGTTACAGAGCCCGGAGAAACACCACAGATTCGAAGGAGTTGTCATAGGTAGCAGTATTGTAGAGATGGCACTGCTAAAGGCAGCAACATCAAAACAAAAAAAAGGACGAACTAAAGTAGCAAAGACATTACCAAAAGTTGAGGAGACTTCGAGAGTATCCTTGTTGGAGCCGAGGTTTTCAAGGGAATACATTCCACCAAGGAAGGATGAAGCCAAAGCAATCAAGCTAAATAAGGAGGCAATGTATGAATCGGTGGTGCCAAAAATCCCAGCTAGGGTAATCATTGACAAGGATATGCTTGGCAAGGTGCCGCAACTAAAATACGCAGACCACGACATCACATATACAAAAAAGTTCCCCGACCTTGCATCGAGGCACTACTTAAAGATGAAAATCAATGCAAAGATGTACCTTCCCATAGCCGAACCGTAGGTATGGGACAGAGGGTTGGAGTGAGCTGGTCTACTGAACCTATTTGAAATCCTGCACTTTGGTAGGAGCCAGGAGATCAATATATGTGTAAAGATTCTATTAGGTTGTGTGCACGGTGGCTACTTGTGGTTAGACAGACCAATTTCTATAGACACAAACCTCATTGCGTGAATCATAAGATTACAGACCCAGGGGAAAGATTCTACATTGTTGTTCATAGATAGAAAGCATGAGAAGGCTCTGTCATAGGCCATGAAGGATAAATTCCACACATTAAAAGGTGTTCCCGGGTTGGATGTGTCAAGTATATGTGATCCAAGAGTATGTTTTATGGCGCAAGCATTGGTATGCAAATTGCTAAGAAAATATAAGAAAGACCAAGTGCCCCCAGGTATAATAGTTGTGGCCGAGAAGTGTGTAGAAGGAGTAATGATGAGTTGGGCGCTATTTTTAATGAACCAATTCTTGATAGACTGCGCAGAAGCACGGGACAAAGGTATGGAATTCCACTATACCTAGTTGTTACTTCTGATCACGCTAGTAGCAGGGAAAGAATCAGAGGATGCGTAGGTTTTGGGTATGCGAGGCAAGTTGTGCTTGGCTACCAATTATCAAAACTTGTGGTACACAAGGAACAAGGGACAACAACTTGGAAACAATATCAAATTATATCTGTATAAGAAAATGATCAAGCAATGTATCCAGGATACACCATAGATTTCACCACAGTTTGTAGAAACTTACAAACCAATTGTGTGGTTCATGGCAGATCGTCATCATATGTACATACAAGTAAAGAAATACCCAAGAGAGGAATGGGTCAAAACAAAGTATCGAATAACAAAGGAGGACATAGAACTAATTATGAAGGACTGGAAAACAAACTGGAAGGTCCCCTCGCATGAACTAAAATGGAAACACAGGATCCTACAATTGAGGAAGTATTAGGCCCAGGGAACGACACAGGAAAGAAAAGGAAGGAAGCAAATGCAGAAACAAAGCAGAGAAAATCAGTGCCACACCCGAACAAGTGGAAAGCAGACAAAGACACAAGTCCACTATGACTAATGGAAGATGACTTTGATAGGTTGGGGGAGCAAGTTAAGGATATTATTGATGACGTGTTTCAATGCACAATAGAGAAGCAAAGAGGACCAAACAAAAAGCTACAATAAGAAATGACTACACTACTCCAATGGATGGAAGTGACAAGGATAGCAGTTGTGCACCAAACAAATGAAGGACCAACGACAAGAACATCAAGGCCAGAAGAAGAAAGACAGACAGTCCCTCATACATTATAGGTAACGGGGGAGCGTAGAAAAGTTAAATTGACACTAGGGATGTTCGTGTTACCATCGGTGGAAATGTAGGAGAAATCGTGTGCACTAAGTCACTTTGACTTAGTCTTATCATAGATATTGGGATAAATGTTGCAGGGATTGCAGGATAACATAGCACAAGAACTAAACTTGTGTGCAACAAAAACATCTGATGAATTGGATAAGGACACAACAAAGATTGACAACATGCACATTGACTACAACAAAATTGAATGGGAAAGGGATGCAGTTGTGCTGAAGGAAGAACAGGTGAAGCAATAATTTGAGAAAGTTTTCCAAGAGATTCTAAAGGTACCATTGGAGGTGGATACTCCATTAGAATATCAGGTAGTAAAGATCAGTGAAGCCATTCAGGGATTCTGCATGAAAATTGTTAAGTTAGAAACACGATTGACACCAAGCACGCCTCTAGAAGAAAGAGACCAAAGGGAGAAGACAGTAAGCACCGCAGTGGAAGGTATCAAGACTTTGGAAGCAAAATGTGCTAAGTTGTATGAAGACAACACAAAAGTTTGGAATCAACTATAAAAGGATGTCGAATTACATAATATTGAACAAAAGCTTCAAACTGTGCAAGGGAAGGCTAAGAAGATCAAGGAAACCATCAATAGTTTTCCACTAGTCAAGAAGATGACAACAATGCAAGAGAGTAAGAAATTATACGCTAAGATGAACCAGTTGAGGACAGAGCAACAAGCTCACATGCAACAGATAGAGACGTTGTAGGAATAAGCATTAAAAGTTATTGAGGATACATCAGAAGCACATCGCAAGATCAAACAAGCTGAAGAGAAAAGATAAACTCATGTCACTGTAGAATTAGTAGAAACAATTTTTTCAAACGAAACAAGGTCAAGGAGAATACCAATACAACGAAGTAGATTCTTGAAAAATTCAAGGAGAATTTGAAAAAGGATTAAGTGGCTTGGGACGAGCCACAAGTGAGTGTTGGGGGCCTGTTGGACAAGCATTTTGGATGAGAATAACTAATTTTTTGGAATTGGTCCATAGCATAGGAAAAGAGGAAAAGCTCATTTTAGCGTAGTTCAACACTAAAGCAAGGAAAAAAAGAAGATCAACGCTAAAGCGAGAAAAATAGTTATGACCCATTAGGGTTTTGGGGGGGACAAATTGTTATTAAGGGTTTTTAGCCCTAAATTCTATGTATAAATATGTAAAGGGTTGGGGGAGATGAGGTTGGCTGCTAGGAAGAGATTAGGCTGAGAGTAAGAGATTAGGTTGCTCATGATTGATGAAGGGAGTTTATGTAGAGATAGGCTTGCACTACATAGCGGCTAGGCATATTGTTTGGGGTTTACAATATGTTGTATCTTTTGTAAGCCCAGTGCGCATGCCTGAGGTGATTATTGTATGAAGACTAATATAAGAAGCCAATCGTTGTGGACGTAGCCCAAGGATTGGGTGAACCATGTTCAAATCATGTGTTTCATGTATCTATTGATGTGATTATTTATGGATTTTATTGTTATGCATGATTAATATAGATCCATTTAACATGTGATTAATGCGAAATAATAATGAATGATTTAGTGGCCTGGTTACATCATGATCTATATTATATTGTTTTTACACACTAGGGTTTAGGGTACTGAATGAATCTTGGATGGGTTGATGTTGCATAACTGTTTTGGTAAAAGTAATGACTGTTAGTTAATAAAAGTTGCACAGAGGATTTGTTAACTGATAAAAGGATGTTAAATAAGGATATTGAGCACAGGGTGAATAGTGTTAATGGTTATGTTGATTGCCTCCCATCCCCTCATCTCTACAGAAACTTGGTTCTTGCAACCCCAGTAGATGCCTCAAGTGAGACTTCACTTGCATGCAAGTGATGCCGAAAGGGACTGTGTCTTAGGGTTTTAATGGTTAAATAACTTGAACCTAAGGTATTATAATTGCGCACCAACAATCCATGGTTTAGGTCTTGCCATTACACACTAACTCTAGTTGTTATAACTTCTTATTTTATTTTCTTGAAAATTAGTGCATAGGACATAAACAAAGAACTTTGTTGTGCCATATAACCATTCAATCTCATTAACTACTTGAATTCATTTTTCTATATATCTATAATATTAAAACAACAAAAAAAAAAAATAATAAACTTTTAACATTTCCTTTCTCAAACCTTAAGTTGCATTAGTAGAATTGATTTAGCACTCACCCCCATGATATAAAGCTCTCAAAATTACTTGAATTTTTTTTCTTATGTCTTGTACTTTCATTGTCTTTCTCA
Source organism: Picea engelmannii (assembly GCA_009831015.1). Lineage (NCBI taxonomy): Eukaryota > Viridiplantae > Streptophyta > Pinopsida > Pinales > Pinaceae > Picea > Picea engelmannii. Next base: position 500,825 of record ML812918.1, on the reverse strand, counting down.
AAAATTGAATTAAGGTACTTTCATTGACTTTCTCAACAAATGAATTAAGGTACCATACTATAGTGGTGGATTATCAAGAGCGGGTATTCCCATATTAACCGTTGGTTTTTGGATTTTCGAATGAGTAGGAGGGACAAATACAAGGGCCCTCCTCATGGGTCCCAATCTTTCCTATGGCCTTAGTTCGTTCCCTTTGTGATTACATGCTTCATTTTACTTTCCTATCTCAAGGTTGACTCAATGAGGGGGTGGAGCTCTCAAAGAGACTTCGTCCAAACCCATGTTAAAAATGTGGACACCTAATAAACCTTAATCAAAATCAATTGTGTGAAACATTAATTTTCCATTCCTCTTCTTTTAAATGTACATATAAATGATATCATATAATCAAATCTCTCGAAATGGATAGATCAATTTAATATCTTTGGTCTATAAAATAAAATATAATCCTAATATAATTATGCAATTGATTTTTTTTTAAAACTAAATCTCTAATTGATTTTTTTTTTTTAAACTAAATCTCTTATTGAATTATATACATATGTAATTGAATTATATACGTATGTGGAAAAGTAGTTGAACTTCCTAACTAAGACATAAACTAAAAGAGGAACTTCCATTGTTATGCTACATGTTTCTTAGAGTGATTGTTAAAGTAGAATCGTACATTAGATTTTATGTAAAATTAGATAGTGGCCTTGCATATACGTCTACACATAAGACTATAAGACTAGAATCGTGCATTACATTTTATGTATATTGAAGGTTACATAGCTTTGGACTAAAACCGAAGTGGCATAGGCCATGTTATACATAAGGGAAAGGGAGGAGATTGGCATAGGCCATGTTACACTTATGGGAAATGGAGAGTATATCTCATACATAATTTACAACCATAAATAAATTTATAGTTAATAACATTATTTTATATAGTGATAATATTTGATTATATTCCAATTTTGGTTAAGTAGAGTTATATATTATAGCATAATAATTATTTGATTTTCTATATTATAGATAATGTAATTATCCTAGCACATGCTATGTAAGGTTGCACATTTTTATTTGTTTTTCCATGGATAATTTTGATGAAGAAGAAGAGTTGCTTCTTTGAAAATGATGCGAGCATAAGAGAAGAAAAAACATAGCTTTGTAAACTTTAAATGATGAAATTCGCAACCAAATTGTTTCCCCACGGGATATTCATGACAACCTGAGTTGTGAGATAGTTTCTTTGTAGGAATCTAAATCAAAACTTCATAATTGAATTTCTTTAATGCGAGATAGTAATGAAGGAATATGCAATGAGGTAGCTTCTTTGTGCAATGTTAATGATAAACTTCAAGATAAACTTATTTCTATGGTTTTTCTTAATAGTTGAAATAGCAATATAAATAAAAATATAATTATAGAATGCAAATAAAACAAAACCAAATTATTGAAACAACAATATGAAAACCTTTATTTATGTTATAAATAGAAAGCACTATTAACTTGCCTCTTTGAGGGGACAATTTTCATTTGAGCAGAGCCCCAATACAATATCAAAATACGTGTCATACCTAATTACATAGCTTCTACTACTACAAATAGTTTCTAACTCACCAAAAACCTAACCACTTAGTGGGCCTTCATTAACGAGGCTACAAGAACTAACTAGCAGACCTTGTTTAATAAGTTCAACTTACATTTATTGATTACACACTAGAACTAACAAGTGGGCCTTATTTAATAAATATGGCCACAATACATTAAGGAACAACATATCCCTTAACTAGGGGAGTTAGGGTGGGACCCTAACATGCTCTCCCCCTTACAAAGTAGTGTTTTCCTCAAGGCTATAGATGAGGAAATTGTTGGAAGGTAAAGACTACTTGTCAAGTGACATCTTCGGACTATGTATCCTTCCATTAGATGAAGGCTTCTTAGATAGTGTGTTGGTGGATACGATGTTGTCTTTTGTCTAAAATGGTGTTGGGCACATACCCATTTTGGGGAAAAGGCACGACATGGAGGAAATACAGTTGGCAGGGAGGCATGTGAGGCATGCATGCAAGAAGATGGGAACGAAAGACAACTGGCAAGAAAAGCAGTGGACGAAAGGAAAACGTGCATGGAGAGGAGGAAAGCATGCAAGGCCAGCATGCAAGAAGACCTAACTAGGTTAGGGTTTTGGTAAGAGAATGTAATGGCTGATGAGACAAAAACACATATAAATAGATACCTAGGAGGTTTAGGTGGGGGTTTCTGATTATTGAGTGTTACTCGCGTAAGAAGGAGTAATTGGTCTGTAACACGACTGTAATCCGATCCAGTCTTGTAAGTTGTTGAGTTGTAGAGGGTCAGAAGGGTAGATCTTGAGGGTTAGGTCACGGGCTGAGGATCCTAATGCAATCTAGTCTGCCTCATACTAGATCTCGACCCGACTGGGGACGAGTTGTAAAGTGCATGGAGCTGTAGTTTTGGAACTGCCATAATAAAAGAGCTTGAGAGACAAATCTTTGTGGACGTAGCCCAGGAGGGGGTGAACCACGGTAACTCACGTGTTATGTGATTGAATGTTTGTGTCCCTTTTATTGTCAATAAGTAGATGTTAGAATGTTGTATGAATGAATTAATGGATCTAATTACGCTACATGCATGAATGAGAATGATGGTATATTGCTCTAATAATTAGATAGAATTCACAGCGTGCAATTCATAGATCCCCATTCAATCCTGGACTGCAAGAATTTGAGTATTGCAGTCACCCATTAAGACTATCTTGGGTGAGACTACACAGTGCACTTTGTGCGTTGCACTGCCTTCTGGTTTACCAGGAGGGCCAATAGTTTTAGAGGCTTTGTTGGATCCCCAGTAGACTTGAACCTAGGTCAAATCATGTTAAAGGTATAACTAAGATTACCAACCAAAAAATGGTTATTTTGTCGGTTGGAACAACATAGGATTGAGTGGATGTGATCTGTTGAAGATCAATTAAAAGAATGTTTGATCTGTTGAAAAATTGTTAAAAGAATGTCATATCTGGGACCGACGTGTCAAAAAAAATGAAAATATAGAAGGGAATTTTTAACCCTGGAGACCCATGAAGGAGGAAATAGAGAGATGGTTGAAAACAAAGGAGCTAGAGTTTGCGCAACAAAATAACTGAAACCCTAGAGTAACACCGTGCAAATATCTTGAGAAATATGTGTTTACTTATATGCCTGAAGTATTTTTCTGTGATTTTCCACACTTATTGCAGGAGTGGATATTGAGGTTGAAAGACAACTACGCAAAAAATTGGATCCGACAGTTAGAGTGGAACCCAGTTCAAATCGCGTAGTTACAACAGGTGAATAACAAATTCACCCGCGAAGTAGATTTTTGGCTCTACAATATTGTAGCAAGCTTTATAAAAAAAATTGTAGTAGATATTGCGAAGTCATGCAGTGCAACATAGAAAGAGTTTCTACGCAGCCCTCGAGAAAGGTATATTAGATCGTTGTATACTTCTATTAATATCTTGATGTATAACAAAGGTGTAATGACAATAGAGTCACACAACTAAAGTTCCCTCTGTGCATGGGGGGAGGGGGGAAGCACTGATAGAAAAAGGAGAAATGGAAGGAGAAGGGGATAAAGGAGAGAAGGAGGAATCCTTGGACCCAATCATGATGGGTGATAACTAGATCAAGTGGATTATGACGACAACCAGAAGGACGCGCAGTGGAGTACCTTACCAATACAAGGTACACCAAGAAGAGAGTCGTAGCCGCGAGGGAAGGCTTGGAAAGTGATGAAGAGGAGGTAGAGTATCTTCGGGCTGTGGAGAAAATTGAGGAAATCCTGTGCGCAACATATGAGAGGAAGACGAGAGGTCCAAGAGTGGGAATCGAAGGCAACAATCCTATCCATATTAATGTTAGTGTGGAACCCATAAACCCATGTGCGACTAACACACCAAGAAGAACACCACCATTTAGAAAACTGAATTTTGGGAGAAGTAAGATAGTAGGAAGTACATCCACATAAGGAACAACAACTAGGGGATCGAATTCATGAAACATTAGTCAAGTATCTACACCACGCGGAGGTAGTAGTTCAACATTCAGGATCGCAGGACTTGATCCCACCATTCGATTACCAGAATTTCAAGGAGAGGTAGCAAAAGACCCTGAGAAACACTTATTTATTTGTGCAAAGATCTGGGAAGCAAAACAGATCACTGATAAATACACTAAACTTGCGCAGCTAGCTATCACACTAAGAGACCGCGCACTAGACTAGTACATGAGTCTAGACGTAAACAGTGCACCAGGGACAACAAGGACACTAACAAACATCAATAAATTACTGATTAATGAGTTCCAGAAGCCGAGTTCAGAGGATCAATACATGAACGAGATGATAGAAATTCTAAAGAAACCAGGAGAATCTGTCAGGGAAATTGACCAGTGATTTAAACGTTTAAAAGGGAAATTGAGGTATGCCATGACTGACATGCAACATAGGCATCTGTTTGTGAATTATCTATTACCACACTTGAAATACCCACTCAGACAACAAAAATTGCAATCTCAAGCAGAGGTTCTGTAGAAAACCTTGCAAATGGAGGAAAATCAGTACCACAAGACAGATCCATCTATAGAGGAGTTGAATGAGGATCTGAAGAATATTACCTTTCAACTCAATCAGAATAAGGGCTAGGAAAAGCGTGAAGATGTTTGGTGTCCCACATGTTGAACATAAGGGCACCACAAGAACGAATGTCCAACATTCACACAGTATATGGAAACAGGGATGCCAAATCCATTGCCGACAGTAGGACCCTGGTGTGAAATTTGCAAGACGCATGGGCATGATCCATATCATTGTCCTATGATGCAAAAATACTAGACAATACCAAATAATGCATACTGCACATTTTGAAAGTCAGTAGAGCACGATAACAAAGACTGCAGAACCATGGATCTGATGAAGGAAAGGACGTTAGACACATATAGGGTGCAATTCGAAATGATGATAGGGCAAGTTGCACCTCAATTTAATCAGGCACCGCCGTAGTATAACACTACACAGCTGCAGTATAAACCTGCGCAGTATAATCGATTACCTCAATACAATACATCACACGAAGATCGCGATGGGTACATAGGAGGAGGAGGAGGCAGAGGAGGATTTGGATGCGGAAGAGGTCCAATAGTGTTCCATAACTACCAACAGCCATGGCACTATGCAAGAGAATGTCCACTACCACCTACGACATGCATGTATTTTCACGCAGTAGATCACGATACAGAGGATTTCACAACACTGTTGGGGAAGATACAAGAAAAATGGAATCAGAACAATCAGAACATATAGCGGATCTCTACAGAAGCTAGACTAGATGGCAGGAACATCAACATAGTGACACATGGAGGTTCTAAAGCAGGAGATGATGTGGCTAAACAGGAACCGATACAACACCAGTGGATTAAGAAGAATACCGAGCCACCCAAGTGATTTGATGCAGGAAAGGAGAAGGAGACCTTTAAGGAGGCCAGACAAGAATTTATCAAGAAGAATGTTGCGTATACATCTAACACGCATCATACCCAAGACGTCCCAACATATGAAATGTCATCAGCATTGGACCATACCAGTGAATTCCACTTGGGAAACCAAGTAAGTTGTATTAAAACTTTCCTGCAATCATGTATTCAATTATTTAAGGATCCACCATCTGTTATAATACTACAAAATCTATTATATAGATCTACCACAAAGTCTAATGGAAATTTAGAACAGAGGACAGTCAATCACCTCAATTCCAAAAGGAGAACCAACAAAGAGTTAGATTGAATGCCAACATCGGAGATTTTAACATGGGTGATGTGATATTAGATCTGGGATCTGAAGTGAATGTATTACCCAAAAAGACATGGAAATGCATGGGAGAACCTACTTGAGGCTACTCGCCAATCCAAATGAAGTTATAAAACCAACAGAGAGTTATGTTAGTAGGGAGGCTGAAAGGAGTGACAGTAGATCTAGATGAAGTGCACACTAAGGCATACTTCGAAGTGATCGAAATCATGGACGACACAATGCCATATCCATCATTACTAAGATTGGATTTGGCATTTGAAAATAAAGAGATAATCAACCTGAATACCAAGAAGATGACATTTGAGTAAGGAAAATACAAGGTTATTGCGCCCCTAGATCCAATAAAAGCTGAAAGATTTGTGGAACCAACATGTTTAGATCTGGAAGAAATTAACGAGTTGTGTCAGACCACCGCGCACGTTGAAGATTACATTAATCCAACTGTCGATGGTGTACTTAGCTAGAGAAGTATCACGTCAGGTGCTTCTAAATCAGAAACAAGTCTGGAGAATTGGAAGCAACGCCCACGTGAGGTCTCAACTAGAATATGCGCATGGATAGACTACGCAGTAAGGTGGGTTGGGACGGAAATCAAAGAACCTCCAAGCTTCCATGGCATCAATGACTTGGAAGAATTCATAACGAGATATGAGGAGGAAGTATCATATGGCAAAATATTGTTAGCTCTCAACATCGCACTTAAGGCTACACCTGCAAGATGATGGGGTGCACACAAAGAAACAATCAAGGACTGGTACCAATGTAAGCGGTTACTACGCATTAGGTTTGGCACAGAACAAAGAAGCAACCAGCAACAGAAATATGATGGACAGGGGGCACCAGCGGAACACTTGGAGAAGTCCAAAGCGTTGTGGAAAATGACACCCCCACAGGAATGGCCTCATCATTTTGTACACACATTAGAGGGCATCCCAAAAAACTGGTACAGAGACCAGGAACTACATAGAGGAACTATGAGTTGGACAATACTACATCAGAACTTTATAGTCACTTTCTCATTTGAGCATGAGAACCCAAATATAGATGCAACACTTAAACAAATAATAGGGGTGATATTCATTAAGGACCCAGAATTTGAACTCATAACAAAAGAACAACAGCAGAACAAACAGACAGTGAAATAATTGTTATCATTCTACCATGTGCAGGAAGAAGTACCAGATGAAGATGATCCACGCGATATTCAGATTGAGGAAGTTGAAGGCGAACGAGAAGTGGAAGGTCCACCTCTAGAATCATAAGTAATTGTTGCGCTGATCAAGGTGAAGAAAGCCAACATTGGGACAGTTGAGAATCCAAAAATGGCCAACATTGGAGACTACTGGGACGAGCAAACAGTGGAGAGGATAACAAAATTACTGTGTGAGTACAGTGACATGTTCCCAACGAACTTCACATAAATGAAAGGTATTCTAGGAGAACTTGGAGAGATGAAGATCCCTCTCAAACTAGAGGCAAGACCTTTCAGACATAGGCCTTATATATTGAACCCCATATGCAAGAAGAAAGTAAAAGAAAAAATCGAAAGAATGTTGGAAGCAGGAATCATAGAACCAATAGAAGAATCAAAATGGATAAGCCCCATGGTAGTTCATGAGAAAAAGAAAGGAGGCATAAGCATCTGTGTAGACCTGAGAAAGCTCAATGATGCTTGCCTGCATGACCCCTTCCCTACACCTTTTATAGATGAAGTCCTAGAAAATGTGGGAGGTCAGGAAGCATACGCATTAACCGATGGATTCTCAGGATACCACCAAATCAAGATAGAAACAGAATATCGGTACAAAACTACCTTTGCGACAAAATGGGGATCCTACCAGTACACAGTCATGCATTTTGGACTGAAGAATGCCCCAACAATTTTTTCCAGAGTAGTCATTACTGCCTTGAAAGAATTCATCCATCAATTTCTAGAGGTATATTTGGATGATTGAACAGTGTACAGCCTGTTGAAGGATCATCTAGAGGTGTTGAGGTTGATGTTAGAAATATGCAAGTAATGCCAAATATCCTTGAACATTAAGAAATGTATATTTGGAACACCCTTCGAAATTCTATTGGGTCACATAGTATGCAGACAAGGTTTGATCGTGGATCCTGCAAAGATTGCAGTAATTGTGAATTTACCACCACCGAAATCAGTGCGCCAACTACGAGCAACAATAGGACATACAGGATATTACAAAAAAATTATAAAGGGGTATTCGTAGATCACCGTGTTGATGGAGAAATTTCTCAAGAAGGATACTAAATTTTAGTGGAATGAGAACTATCAGTATGGGTTGGACACCCTGAAGGAGAAGATGGTCACAACACCCATCTTAGTCTTTCCATATTGGGAGAAGACATTCCATGTGCATGTAGATGCATTAGCCATAGCCCTAGGAGTTATTTTGTCTCAACCAGGATTAGGGGATTTGGACCATCCCATAGCATTTACAAGCATAAAATTGTCATACTCAGAGAAGAATTACAACACTACAGAGCGAGAGGGTCTGGAAATGGTGTATGCACTTCAAAAGTTCAGGCATTATCTACTTGGAAAACATTTTAATATGTTCACAGATCATTCATCCCTTAAGTGCCTAGTCAAAAAGCCAGTGTTGTGGGGGAGAATATGTCGATGGTTGCTATTGTTTCAAGAATTTGACTTTGAAGTCATAGTTAAACCAGGGAAGCTAAATGCAGGACCTGATCACTTGTCAAGGGTCGCGAATGGTGAGGAGCCTACAAACTTAGAGGATACTTTCCCTGATGCACAGTTCATTTCAGTCCAGGTCATGGATGATTATTTTTCTGACATTATTGAGTATTAAAGTACAGGGACTACGCCATAAGAACTTAACACCGCATAGAGGAATAATCTGGTCATCCAAGAAGTTGAATACCAGTTGATCGCAGGGCACTTATATAAAATGGGGGCAAACAACATCTTGAGAAGGTGCACACTAGAACATGAAAGGCCTAGGATATTGACAAAATCCCATGAAGGAATAGCGGGAGGACACTATGAAGGAAAAGCTACCGTGCAGAAGGTACTACGCGCAGGATTATGGTGGCCAATTGTTCATCGATATGCAAAGGAATACTTCCAACAATGCGACATTTGTCAGAGGGTTGGAAAACCAAACAGACGGGATGAGATTCCATTACACCCACAAGTAACACTACAAGTGTTTGAAAAATGGGCTATCGATTTTGTTGGGCCAATTCACCCACCCACAAGAAGGTCAGGCATGTGTTACATCATCACTGTGATAGAATACCTCTCAAGATGGGCAGAGGTAGCACTAGTTAAATATTGCAGTGCAGAGAAAACAACACAATTCATGTTTGAACATGTGCTCACCAGATTTGGATGCCCAAGGATTCTGATGAGTGACCAAGGAGCTCACTTTATCAACTGCATTATCAGAGCTCTGACTGAAGAATTCAAGGTCTACCATCAGAAAAGTACGCCATACCACCCTTAGGAAAATGGAACAATGGAAGCCTTCAACAAGATTCTAGATAATTCCCTAACTAAGATTTGCAATGTCACTAGGGACGACTAGGATTCAAAGATATCGGCGGTACTATGGGCATATAGAGCTACCTATAAGAAGTTGACAAGGCAGACCCCATTTAGATTGGTGTATGGACAAGAAGAAATGGTGCCATTAGAATACTTAGTACCAAGTCTACATGTCGCAACAATCACAAACATGACAGAGCGAGGCGCAGTACAAGAAAGGTTAAGTTAGCTAATGAACATGGAAGAAGATAGAATTCTAGAAGGATTTCACCAAGAAGTACAGAAAGAAAGGGACAAAGCTTGTCATGACCGACATATCAAGAGAAAAACTTTCAAGGAAGGAGACCTAGTCCTATTGTATGACAACAAGTTTTTTCAACATCCAGGAAAGTTCATAATGCATTGGTTGGGACCATATGAGGTCAAGACTGTCACAGACAGAGGAGTTGTACAATTGAAGGATTTGGAAGGAATAGAATGGAGGGGCATGATCAATGGGAGTTGACTAAATTTGTACAAGGAAATTCACCACCCACAACTTGAAAGTTATCGCACAGTAAGAACCGACAAAAAAAAATATGCCTCCGCGCACAGGTCAACAAGTCAGCACGACGAAAAAGAAAAGAGTATGCACGCACAGGTCACCAAGTCAGTGCGATGAAATAAGAATGTTTCTCCAGAAGAAAAGGGTATTGAATCCAAGGATTTTGTGTGCTCAAAAAGCCCAACGCGCCAGAAAAAGGACCAACAGTCGGAAAACACGACAATTCGGAAAATGACGGTTGTGGAATGCAGGCATCAACTAGCAGTGGCTGTTGAAATTACGACAAACACACGACAGTTTGTACACAGAGGTAAATAAATTAGTACGACAGAAAGGGAAAATTATGAAAACACAATGCACATGACAACAATTAACAAGCACAAAGTTACCACGCACGGGACACACAACAAAAAGTGAAAAGGGACAAATATCAGTGCGGAACAGTTGTCACATCATTGTCCCACTATAAATTTGGAAAAAGGGGGGAAAGAAAATCATTGTGTCAATCTATAAGGAGAAGAACGCAAATCTGAGCGAAAGAGTGATAGAGCGAGACTTTGAGCTAGCATCCATCTAGTTCAAATATTTATAGCCCAGATCTCGTTGCAATGTCACCACCACGATTTGGAGAGTCGAGCAGGGCCGACAGGAACATGAGAAGTACTTCTCAAGTGATAGACGCAAGGGAGAAAGAGGTACCCATAGTTGTTTATGTGTATGAACTCCACACACTCGAGTGTGAAACAAACCCCATGATAATAGAGGAGGAACAAAACCCAATGCAGGAGGTCGGGAAACTGGAGGAGGACACAAAGAGAATCGAATCTGACACATTGAGGGGACCAGGGCCACGACAGGCCGAGCAGGCCATGGGCTTAATGCCATAGAGCCACGAACTAGAAGTAGAACATGCAGTAGTACACGAGGATGTACCAGAGGTGGGGGCCTCATCCCCACAAGACAAACGGAAGGGTCATGCTAAAAGTAGCGCACACGGAGGGTCACATCCACAAGTAGAAGGGACTCTGGTTCTGCCAAATATTCCAAACAGGGTGCACGTAGACGGAGTGACTTCCATCAAGTATTATGACCATGACGTGCTGGATGTCTCCAAATTTCCAGACCTGGTGCCCCAAAATTACCTAGAAAGAAGGGGAGAAGGCTCATGAGTCATGCCATTGTTAGAGTTGGTGCAGTGGATTCTTGGGCTCTATAACACTAGCATCATGAACTTGTTGGATGTCCCACATTTTGGTCGGGGAAATCACATTAACGCCTGCATCAAGCAACTGCTTGCATGAGTGCATGGCGGGATCTTGTGGATGGATAGGCCGATGCCTATCACTGTGGACCTCATCGCAGCAATCACGAGGCTACCCACAGATGGGGAAAATCCAAAACAATACCTGGAGGATAAAACCAGAGCCAAGGCCATCTCGGATGTGATCAATTACAAGTATGACGTTGAGCATGGTAACAAGGGAATCGGGATCAATAACATCAACGATCCTGTGACAAGGTTTGCCACCATACTCCTCGGATGAAAATTGATGCGCAAGTGTCACAAAGAGGAAGTACCGGCCAGTGTGGTCATCATCGTCGTGCAGTGTGAAAAGGGGAGCTCTATGAGCTGGGCCCCATGCCTCTTGAACTCATTTTTAGAGGACTATAAGGACACCTAGTATTGGAGCTTTGAGTTCCACTACTCGTGGTTACTCATCCTCATTGGTCTCATTGGTTGTAAGGAACCAGTCTATAGTAAGTATCTAGAGAGACCAGGAAATTGTGGCGTAGAGTGCTACATATCATTACACAATAGTGCAGACCCGAAGAGAAAGAAGACAAATACAGACATCTTTGCGAGGTATTTCACAGAAATCCAGGACCTCATTGTGGATACATGACACATTTCACTAGAGATTGTCCAGGAGTTTGGACAAGCTTCTAAATTTAGGGAAACACATCATAGCTTATGGTTGCAAGCAAAGAGAGACAAATCCAAGGAATGGCTACAGCTCAAATACTGTGTGACGACGAAAGAGATCGAGAGAGAGGTCCAGGAGTGGTCCGAAGAATGGAAGGTACCAAAGATTCCAACTGCAGTACCAAGCTCACAAACTAAGACGCAGGGAAAATGATCCCCAACGCAAATAGGCACCAATGGGGCCGGAACCAAAAACATGAGTATGCAAGGCCAAGAGGAGGGAAGCACCCCAGCCAATAAGAAACCTAGAACACAAAATAGACCACCAAGGGGCCCTACACAAGCTCCGTCACGTGCAGAACATCCACCAACACATTCAACGGAAGAAGTGTTTGCAAAAGAAACAGGCACAGGGACACAAGAGATCCCTAAAGAGGAAGAACTAGGGATAGGGAACCAGGAGATTCCTGAAGTAGAAGAAACGGGGCCAACCACTTTCAAAGATACTCAGAGGCCCACTAGTCTTGAGCCATCAGATAACCAAGAGAAACATCCAGGGGAGAAAACCGGTGGTGGCCGAAAGAAGGCGAAGGCCCACAAACCACAATGCCATATATCACTAACCCCAGACGATGTGGAGTTAGTGGTGACAGCAGTCAAGGAAAGACTGGACGAGGTGTGGGAGAATGCGGAGAAGCATAGGGTTGTAATTGCAGATCAAGTGCAAGAAGTAAAAATTGCATTGGAGAAGCTAAGGATCAAGGTAGCACATGCACCAAAAGGAACACCCATGCATGCTAAGGAAGGAGTGCCAGTGCCTGAAACAGTGTAATTTACAGCGCAGGGGAGCACCAATTTCATCATCATGCCTGCAATGTTGTTCCTTCATGAAGAGACAACACATAAACCCCTAAATGACATTGAAGCGTTGGACGTGGAATTGGCCAAGATTCCAACAAATGCAATGTATAAACTTCAGGTAAGCGTTGAGTAGGAGATTCAGTCGAGAGAAAGAGTTGACGCGACGAATCTACAGGTAACCCAGGCAGAAAAAGTCATGATGAAGGAAGCCCTCAACCTCAAAGCGCAACGGAAAGAGAGAGCACAACAAATAGTGGAGGAGATGGAGACTCAGATCCACACATTGTTTCAAGCCATTCCTGGTAACACAAATGAGGAGGAAGTGTCTTTGGAAGAGAAGCTACGAAGGATAGAGAAGACTATACAACAATATAAAGAGAAAATTAAAGAGATGGAGGAGTGTGTCACACCCACTACTCCCCCAAAAGTCAAAGCGCAGTGAGAACATGAGGCAACAACAACTGCTGAGGACATTGGCTGAAGCATATAGACAGTCACTGATTTGTTAGAAAAGAGCACGTAGTTGTGGACACACCTCCTAGAGGATGGAAGCCTCCAGAACTACAAGAAAAGAAAAAAAAACTTCGCATAGCATTGGCGGAGGTGAATCAATGACACAAAACGGTATCGTTACTAGAGAAGATCAGGACTACCACCAAAATAAAGGCTTTGTAGTTAGAAGAGAAAGCGATGCAAGCACAGAAGACAATAAGACATGTGTTGTTGGAGCCCCTGCAAGAAAAGGCGGAGCAGTTGGTCACGAAAAGCAACGTAGCTAAGCGGAGCATTGAACAAATCAGGTTTGAGGGAGGAGAGATTTTATAATCTCCTATCACAGAGAAGGTGGTCACCGCTATAGCTGAAAAGATCATTCAGGCTCACCAGCAGTGCCAGTGGATAATGGAAATGTATGATTCACTACAACAGGCAGTAACAGACACAAGGAGCAGTGACAGTTGCACAAGTCAGGCAGTGACTCGGGACGAGTCACAATGTCAGTGTTAGGGGCCTGTTGGGCATAGAACCATTTTGGGGAAAAGGCATGATGTGGAGGAAATGCAGTTGGCATGGACGGATGCGAGGAATGCATGCAAGAAGATGGGAAAGAAAGAAAGCTGGCAGGAAAAGAAATGGACGAAAGGAAAATGCGCATGCAGAGGAGGAAAGCGTGCAAGGCCAGCATGTAAGAAGACCTAACTAGTTTAGGGTTTTGGTAAGAGAATGTAATGATTGATGAGCCAAAAACACATATAAATAGATACCTAGGAGGTCTAGGTGGGGGGTTCTGATTATTGAGTGTTACTCATGTAAGAAGGAGCAATTGGTATGTAACATGAATGTAATTCGATCCAGTCTTATAAGTTGTTGAGATGTAGAGGGTTAGAAGGGTAGATATTGAGGGTTAGGTCACAGGATGAGGAGCCTGGTATGATCTAGTCCACCTCATACTAAATCTCGACCTGACTGACGACGAGTTGTAAATCACGTGACGTTGTAGTTTTTGAACTGCCATAATAAAAGAGCTTGAGAGCCAGATCTTTGTGGAAGTAGCCCAGGAGGGGGTGAACCATGGTAACACCTATATTATGTGATTGAATGTTTGTGTCCCTTTTACTATCAATAAGTAGATGTTAGAATGTTGTATGAATGAATTAATGGAACTAATTATGCTACATGCATGAATGAGAATGACGGTATATTTCTCTAACAATTAGATAGAATTCACAGTGTGTAATTCATATATCCCCATTCAGTCTTGGACTGCAACCATTTGAGTATTGCAGTCACCCATTAAGACTATCTTGGGTGAGACTAAGCAGTGCACTCTGTGCGTCGCGTTGCCTTCTGGTTTACCAGGAGGGTCGATAGTTTTAGAGGATTTTTTGGATCCTCAGTAGACCTGAACCTGGGTCAAATCATGTTAAATGTATAACTAAGATAACCAACCAACAAATGGCCTCTTGCTATAGCCAGATGGTATCCTCATCATCTAGTTTTGGCAGGATGGTTTAAACTATGCAATTTGTCTTTTTTCTAAAATGGCCTCTTTCTACAACCAAGTGGTATCCTCATCATCTAGTTTTGGGAGGATGGTTTGAACTCTGCAATTTGACCCAACCACTTTCTTTAAGCACAACACATGAAATATTGGGTGGATATTAGAGTTGCTAGAAAACAAAACTTGTAAGAAACATGGCCAATATGTTTGAGTATGGTATAAGGTCCATAAAACTTAGGTGTTGACCTTTCGTGTCTCTTCTCCTTGAGTGATGTTTTTGTTTAGGGATAGATATGAAGGAACATATAATTTTGTTCATTTATGTGGTACTCAAATTGATATTGATTGGCCTATTGCTTCATCCTATTATGGGCCAACACCAAATTGTCCTTGATCATATAAATAATTTTAACATGGGCTATTCATATCTTATCCACCTCTTGAACCTTAGACATGCCTCGTAAGTAGGAGATCAATAATGGGGGATTTGTTTTGTAAACCTCTTCATATGCGAGAGTTTTGGTAGAACCATGGTAGGAAGTATTGTACCACCATTATGAAAGGGGTAGTTGTTGAACTCACTAGAACTACAATTTCAAGGAAAAAATATGTAAATAAGTTTCTATACAGTTTTTGACCCCTTCCATTTGACCATCTATTTCGGAATGTCATGTTGTGTTGATGTTCAATTTGGTACCTTGAAGTTGAAATAACTCATGCCAAAAATTACTAGTGAAAGTAGGATAATGATTGGTCACAATTGAATTAGGTAGGTCGTGGAGTTTAAATACATTGTCCATGAATACTTGTGCTACTGTGGAATCCTTGAAGGGGTGTTGTGAGGCAAAAAAGTGAGTATATTTAGAAAGGTGATAAAGCACTATCATGATGACTGATTTGTTGCTTGCTTTAGGTAACCCCATGATGAAATCCATGGAAATGTTAATCCAAACTCTAGAAAGAATTGGTAAAATTTGTAATGCTCATGGAGGATTCAGTGTCTGTCCCTTTTACTTTTGGCATGTGCCAAATCTTCCATAGAGCTACATATCTCATTTTTCATGCCTTCCCAAGAGAATGAATGATTAATTCATTCATATGTTTTTTGAAACCTTGAGTGACCTATTGTGGGAGAGGAATGTAATTCAGATGACATCATGGATTTAAATAATGAAATTGGGGCCAAAAACATATTTCCTTTATATGTAATGCATCATCCTACCAAGTGTATCCCAGATGGACATGGGGGTCGACCTATAGCTAGTGGGGAATTTGAATAATCTTGGCATCCACTAACCATTATTGACATAGCTCCACTAGACAATTAGGCACCAATAAAGATAAGCAAAATATGGATCCTTCCTCCTCATACTTCCTATATAGAGCATTGGCCACCACATTCTCCTCTCCCTTCTTGTATATGATATCATAATCATAGCCTAACATTTTAGTGACCTACTTGTGTTTCTTTGGGGAAACAAATTACGTTCCAAGAAATATTTAACTGCAATGATATGACTTAATCTGGAGATGACACCCTATCTATAAATGTGTTGAACTTGCACATAATAGATCTAGATAGCAAATGACATGCACAATTTACAAAGAAAATATGAGAAAAGAGAAGCATGAGAGAAAGAATGGAAGAATTCTCATTAACCAAATGAATGAATGATAATTTACACATGATATACTATGTTTAACTCAACTAATGCACACTGGAGGAGAATCCAATGCGCCATTGTAACACCCATGTTTCCCCCAACTTGTAAATATAACTATATATTTCCAAGAGACTATGGAAAACTCGATATGTGGGAATGTTTGATTTGATGAACCTTTGTATAGAAGGTCAATGAATGTAATTTTTGTTATTAATAGAAAATGGATAAGTGTTGCATGACTGTTGAAAGGGGATTTTGCCAAGATAGACCATGGATGCTATGAAAGAGATGGTGAGGAGAACCAGGAATGGTTGAGATAACCCCCACCAAACCAATACCTTGTTGGATTTAATTGCTTAGGGCCAGAACAATCCTCTAACCCAGGAATGAATTACCAGTCTGGTTGGTAGGTGGGAAGACCTCCTCAAGAGTTAATTAGGGATGGGGTATAGCACCCATATGTAAGGCTTTCATACCTGACCACGTACTTGGGATTCGGGACACATGCAATCGTGTTGAGGAAGTCAAGAAAGGAAGGTGTGGTGGATAGGGCAGGGGGGGAAGAGAGGAGATACTAAGCTCTCGGGTTCAAGAAAAGAAATGAAAAATGAGCATGTTCTTGTTGCAGGAAGTGGATAGCAGGGTTATGATACAAGTTGATAAACGAGGCTGGTGAGTGACTGAGGAAGTACTCAGGAAGACCTCCTTTCTTGGTATAGAGAAAAACCATTGCCAAGATCCTATGGGGGGAGGAGAGTAACCTTCGTCCCCGATTGTTGTTGAGACGAAAGAAAGAGTTATCTCTCAGAGCATCGTGGTATAGCTTGGGGGTGGCTAGTGGTAAATATGTTAGGAGTGACTGAGCCTATGGTTGGGTGGAAACTGGCACCCCTTTCAGTAGTCACATCACGTCTTCTGGTTCTGATAAGTATTCTCATACTTTGTGAATTGAAATGGAATAATGAATGAATGCATGTATTTATACATCTAAGAATGGTATTTGTATTGAATGATCAAGCTATGTGTATGCATTTATCTTCTTGTGAACTTATACTTATGATCGATCGTCTATATGTCCCAGCTTAGCCCTCAAGGTGTCGTGGGACATAAACTTGTAGGAGGGCCGAGATAGAAAGTATTACAACAATCTGGCCCTGTTGGTTTGAAGAGGATACCTTCTTTAGATTCCTTGTTGTGCGACCGAGATATCATGCCCAATTCCTTAACGACTTTATGATGAAGAGATTCGTGTTTAAGTCACGAGAGTTTAGAAGGAACCATATGATCAACACCTAGGAACCCTATGCTAAGCCTAATGGAGCTAAGCCCTTTTGGCTTCGGTGCTCCAGAAGTCTGGGACTTTGGAGTATTATCATCCCTAATAGTCACAAATCGGTCAAAGGAGACCGAGAGTTATGGTTACCGGTAAGATTGATCGATGTTGGGTGGTTTCCCTAGTGGTCAGAGGAACCTATCTTACTGACTAAATTGGGATCAAACTCTCTATCGCTTAGTAGCATGAGCTGTCGATCGAGGATGTTCGGGGGTTCCCTCAGTTGTTGGATATACACCGAGATGACCTCAGTGAAGTTCCACTTCGAGAGACTGGAGATGCTATATCATCAAACTCCCCAAGCGTCGAAGTTACGAAGTAAGGAGAGTTGTAGATCTGGTGAGACCATAGGAGCCCTAATGTAACCATTAGATCACTCAGAAGAAGGGACCAGCGTACGATACTTTGATGAAGTCCTGCTTCAGGAAAATGGAGTGGCAATAAAGCCAAAAACCCCGAAGGTTGGAGCTGCAAAGTGACTAGGACCGTAGATATAGGGATCCTTCGGGTTCTTTCCTAGCCATCGGATATATGACAAGGTCATCCCGACGTTGACCACTTTGGGAGAAATAGGGGGAGACTCACCTTAAGATCCCTAAATGACAAAGTTACAAAGTAAGGGAGGTCGTGGATTAAGGGATTACGTGGAGGCACTGTAACCATAGGATCGAGGGACCGAGAAGTTGATCAGTCGAGCGAAGTGATATGCCAACGTCACCCAGGGTGATGTGGACCCACTTGGATACAACATGTGCCACCGTAGGTATGGGCCATGTGTCCTCTCTATCTTGTCACATGTCCCCCCCAGTAACTAACTATTCTGTCGATATGGAGGGATGTGTATTCAGGACCCAATGATAATTTATTTCGCATCTAGTATGTCACTCTGCGAGGGTGGACCCCTTCAGAAGTCTAAGACTTCTGGAATTTGGGCGTTTGGGACACAATATCATTCACAAGGTGAAAGGCCCGAAGGTCGGAGCCACATGGAGGTATTTCAGGACTTCGAGAGTTCAGGGACTCCAGGGTCTGGAGGTAAATCATGCAAGAAGGAAAAGAGGCATTCAACACTAAAGTGTCGAAGCATCAAAGCTAAGAAGTGTCTAATTCCTCTACAATCAGTATTTTAGAAAGGGATTAATTCTATCATTGGTTTAGTAGGAGGATTTGATTTAAGAAGGAAGATGAAAATTTGAATTCTCTATCCCTAGGAAAGGTACTCAAGGGTCGAGGGTGTTATAAATTGGTATTAGAGCATGGTTACAACACTTGGCCTGCTTGGGCTCATGGATGAGTCACTTAAAAACCATATTTAAAGTACTTTTGAGGGTGACACCTTACCTTACTTATTTCCTAAAGAGTCTGGTTAAAATTTTACTGAAGAAAAGAATGAAACTTTCTATTATGTGTGTATTTAAGAAATATGAACTATGTGTTGTTCATGAACTAATAGACAGTTGGATAACAATAAGTGTTTTTTCATCACTCAAGTAGTCAGTAAATCACGGGAAACTACAAGCATAAAGTATGGTGACATTCCATGAAGTGTGGGAGGACTCCGACAATAGAAACAAAGAATCTGACGAAAGGAGGGCGGTGGAAACCCCTCCGGATCTGGCTGAAACTGTAAGGAGCCTCATGGCTGAATTACAGAGTTGCAAGGCCGACAATGATAGATTGATAAAGGAGCAAGAAAAAAAATGAAAATTAATGCATTCTTGCTGTAGAGCGTATCTGATATACAGAGGTAGTTGCAGCATGGACCTACAACTAGTCATGTGGACCGATGGCATACAAAGAGAAGTCAAAGTCCACCTGAGATACGAAAACATGGTCCCATAAGTGGACACACTAGGAGGATTACCTCGAGGAAGGTCCAACCTGGAGGCAGGAGACACTCATCAGAAGATTCCTCTATGTAAGTTTTAAACCTTTGAAGTAAATCAATGCATATAGATTCTTAAGCAAAATAGAATTTAATCAATGGCTCATACAGAGAGTACATAGAGATTTTATACCGGAAACCCTCAACCGGGAAAGCCTTTCTTATATTCATCATATCAAATTTCACCATTCACCATACAATATATATACAATGTTGTTAGGTATTTCGTAGATACCAAAACCCTAATCCCTTAATCTAGGATTAATTTACAAAACCACTAAAAATATCAAAATCCAATAAAAATAGAAAAAAACACCCAAAAATAAATTTTGGGGCGTTGCCCCAGGCTACCGCCCGTTGCTGAACGTTGCGCGTAACCAGGGGGGCATACCTACCCCCCCTGGGACCCCCCTAGGAAAGCGCCCGACACACATGACACTAAGAGCACTACTAGAGGGATTGTCAGACGCAGTTGTCATATATGACGCGCCCACACACACACATGCAAAGAATATAACACATACCCAACACTCTGGAGAGGAAACTGGAAACTCCAAGGGATCTTCTAGCAGAAAAACTAGCTCACATTCTCAAAGGAAAGGAAAAAAGAGAAAGCATTCCAAAATTCATGAACCTGAAGAATTCAAGAAAGCCAAACCACCCCCTTTCGATGGAGAGATTAGGAAAGGAGAAGAGGAAAAATCTTGGTTGATTGGTTTAAATAAGTACTTCATAGTCCATGACTACTCTAAAAACTTGAAGGCTCGAATACCCATATTCAACCTGAATAGAAAGGATTCCATTTGGTGAGAAGACCTTAGGAATGTGAAAGGAATCCATGAGAAGGAATCGTCATGGAAACAGTTTGAGAAACACTTCAAGAATAAGTATCTTTCAGAGAAATACTTTGATGGGAAGACTAAGGAGTTCTATGAACTCAGGCTGGGACAACTCACCGTAGAGGAATATGTCAATAAATTTCTTGAGCTGATAAGGTGTGTACCTTACATAAGGGATGAAAAGGTAAAAGTGCAGGGATTTATTAGTGGGTTACCTCAGGCCTACCAGGACAGGATTGATTTTGATTATTCAAAGACCTTAGAAGATATTATCCGTAAGGCAAGGTATTTTTATGAACAGCTCGGGAATTAGACAGAACCTCACGAGGACTAAAAGAAGAAGAGTAGTTTGGGGTTCAAGAAGAAGGAGTTTAAATCCTCAAGATTTAAGAACTATGGGAAGGGTTATATAATGAGACTTCCTAATAGAAGTGTGTATCAGCAAAACTTCCCCTCCCAGAGTGGAAATAAACCTCTTGGAGGAACCCCAAGAAAGAATGATAACCCAAGGAGAGAACCCTTGAAATGTTGGGGTTGCGGAGAAGAACATATGCTAATGGATTGTCCACATAGAAAACAGGATAGTAGGAGATTCTACAACATCCAAGAAGCTACCACAGACAATGATGTGGCTAGGAGCACACCACGTATTTATGCATCCTTGGATAATAAACAAGACGACCACCAAGCTTTAGTGGTGGAGATGGAAGGTATGATCTCCAAACATCTAGTTTCTATTTTAATTTACCCTAGTTCTAATTTGAGTTATGTGGTCCCTCAGACTATTGATAAGTGTAAACTGCAACCAGTTAGACAGGTTAATCCATGGTTGGTACAACTAGCCATTGGAAAAAAAATAAAAGTAGCAAAGGTCATACCAGCTTGCCAATTCATTATGGATGTATTTCCCACCCAAGCAACCCTTAACATACTTCCCCTTGGATATTATGACATGTTGGTTGGTATGGACTAGTTATCCACTTATAAAACCAAGTTGGATTGTTACCATAAAACTTTGGAATGTGAAAATGAAGAAGTGAGAAAAATAACCCTCCAAGGGATTCAGAAGTCTATCTCGGTGAGACAAATATCGGACCTTCAAATGAAAAAGTATTTCAAAAAGAGATGTCCTCTATATGTTGGACACACCTACCACACTTAGAGGGGGGCGGGGGGGGTGAATGAGTGTGGGGCTATTTTTCCCAAATCTTCCCTCTTACACAAAACGTCTTAGTTAATCATTCAAACTTTACTTATTATCCATTGTTTTCATTTAAAACCAGTTAGATGTGAATCATATATCAGCAACATATATCAATGATATATCATCAACAAGTCATCACCATAAGGAACACAAAGAACACAAGATGTATGTACAATTTTTCTTTTTATAATGGACAACAATCTAGGGGCTTATCAACAACAATTGAATAGAGTACAACTCTACAAGAGCACCAGCTCTATAATGAAAGACTCGGCTTACACCCTCAGCACCAAATGAGATGAGGCAACAATCCTCAACATATATCAATCTGTCAATATGTACACGACCTGAAACTAGTGCAGCCAGCGTGTGCACGCTCCCTGGCTCACTACAGCCTGGTATGCACGCGGCCAGTGTATACAACAACCTATGTATACCTTCTGAGTTGTTAGGGTTTGTCCTTCAAGATCAACTCAGATCATCTGCAAACAATGTATCATTCTCTTCTATCTCTGACTGTCCAATCTAACCACCAGCCAGTCACAACACATCCAAGCTCTCCAATATCTTGCTCATGCCCCACAACAAATCAATATGAATGTTATCTCAATCATGCATAAACAACTAGTATACCATAGCAATCATGTAACTACCGAATCACAAGAGTAATGCTCACTCCATCAACCAAATCAACCAAACTGAACCACATCATAGAATCCATACCAAGAATTCCCTAAGAATTCACAACACATCAAACAATAATATCCATCAAGACAATAATGTAACCATACCAGTGTCTCAGTGATAGATCTGAGGCCATAGAATGCAGATCTAGAACCTGCCTAATCATCCAAGAGCTTGGCACCATCTCAAACACAAGTCTTCACCATTCTATCCACCATACACTCCCTGTACTCATACAGTCCACGTATATGCACACCCTATACACAGCTAGCCCACGTATACCTCAATGTATATGCACCCTATACACAGACAACCCATGTATGCATCATAAACTAGGGTTTCTGAAGTTTCAAGAATTTTGTCGTCAAGATCTCCGACATTGCCAAAACTTTGATGCATCCATGAGATCCTCCTCTCACTCTCTTCCTCGTAATAGATCTTCAATCATGCTCAAGAGATCCACACCAATAAGATGCTCTCACAAGAAGCTCTCCATCAATACTCCAAAAGATATTCACAAGAAGCTCTCCATTGATCCACAAAAAGGATGATCTACAAGAGACCATAGCTATCTTATTTATACTTTCACCCTCTAGGTTACTTAACCCATTTCTAGGTAACTTAACCCATTTCTAGGTTACTTAACCTATTTTCCTTATTTTTAGGGTTAACCACTTTCCATGAATAGAAAGTTCTCCAATACTTTATCATTTAAATATTCCTTCTTGATTTTGTCACCTTACTTTATTATTTAATTAATCCACCTTGACTTTGTCACTTTGCTTTATCATTTAAATAATGATTTATTCTTTTCAAGCACTTTGACTTCTTTGACCTTGTGGGCTTCAAGCCAACATATGGGGGTCCTTCAACTTCGTAAAGCCATAACTCTCAAACCGTGAGGAGTTATGTGACATTCCACATGCCACCGGAAATGGCATGACAAGCACTATCCATATAGGATAGTTTCACCAACAACTTCATTGATCTTCATCTCATTATTTCACATACAAGCATGGGTCCTCCAACTGTTCTTCTAGGATAACTCAATCTGCAAAGCGTCTTCCCATGAGGGCTTTCGCCATAAGGGGACCACTTTGGAGTTCATCCATTTTTGCACCTTATCAATCATGATAAGACAATAATGAGTCATCTTTTCATCAAACAAACTATGCATCATCATGTATCAATGACAACTCATTGATCCATATTCATCTATGCATCATATCAATGATCCATCTTTATCAATTGGTTTCCACTTTGACATCTATCATTCTCATCGAGGAAAATGCATATACATTGTTGATCAATCAACAATCAATCAATTACCTGACATCAATCAATCAAACCATTTGCATCAATGACACATGATCCAACAATCTCCCAAATAATCAAACCATTGGCATCAATGACAACATGATCCAACAATATCCCCCTTTGGCATTGATGGCAATACCAACATTGATGTCAACACCAATTACCAATTATTGATGTCAACGTGTAGATAAGGCATGCTATACATCAATAGTCAATGTGACTATCTCTCCCCATCAATAAACATCAATCACATCAATGTGATTAAATCTCCCCCTTTGACATCAATGGAAAAGGGCCATTCTCCTCTTGGGGCTGCTCCCCCTGCTTGAACTCTCCTTGGGGATTCTCCCCCTATCTGAATGCCACTGAATAATCTCTCCCCTTTTGAACAAGGGATATCAATCTGATGTAATGCTGAAAAACATTTCTCATGCTCCCTCTGTGACCATTTCTCCCCCTGGAATTATGCCTATGTGCTCTTTCTTCAAATATAGGGCTCTTTTCTAGGTATGCATCTGATAAATATCTCCTCCTAGAATCATGGGAAGAAGAATGACTCCCCTTAAGAGTATGTATCCCCCTATCTTCTCTGCAAGATGAACAATATGCTACCATATGACGATCCTTGGACCTGTTCATGCATCAAACTTGTTCCATACCATGCATCATGAAGCAAAATATATGTCAAAAATGAAATAAAGAATCATGAGCAAAATATCAACCAAGTACATCATGTACAAAAAAGTGTGCTCATCATGCACAACATCTATGTACATCAATCATGTATGCAATGTGCCAAAATATATGATCCATGGAGTGTATCAATCATATGCCTCTATTAATATGCCAACATGTGCATCTACCAATATGTCAACCATGTGCATCCACCAATATGCCAATCATGTGCATCCACCAATATGTCAACCATGTGCATCTATCAATATACTAGAAATGTACCAATCATGCATCAATGATGTACAACATGATCACCTCATCAAATCACCAACCATATGTCCCAATGTGTATCCCAACCACATGCAAAATGCATGCACCATGACATCCATCATATGCTTTCAATAATACATCAATCAATGAAACTCAAATATGTACCAACCATGAACCCAAACATATTATTTTACATAATCCAATAGATGAGAATTTGATCAACATCAATCCATACTCATGGGTTAGTGCAGAACCATGAACACCTACAGCAAACAGTGTCAAAATCTGCAAAAAACAATGTCAGAACCTGCAACACAGAGTTATACCATCACATCAAGTTGCAACCCATGTGCATTGCCTTTTTCCCAAGGCTTTACCACATATATGCGGCCTACTACACAATAGAGTGTGTGTGTATGGGACCTATGCAAGGTCATCCAGCGTATGTATGCGACTGTCACCACTGTCACCCGTGTATGCCTCAGTGGATGTCTTACTTAAGCTTCCCTTCAGTCTTTCATTCTGTTCTGGTTGCTCTATCTTCTTCACCCACTTTTGTAGATGACCCTTCTCCTCAAAACTTGAGCTATGAGCATCCGTATTTTCAAATATGTCTCCCTTTCTTACTTCATTCCTTCTTCTTGCCATGCTATGTGAAGTCCTCATCATGAAATTTCTTCTTGTGTTCCAACACTCCTGGGATTTCTGGCCAAATCCACTACAACTGTAGCATCTCATGGAGTTACAGTGAATAGAAATATGTCCTACTTGATCACATCTCCAACACCTTGTGGTGTTATAGAATCTTCCATTATATCTCCTTTCATAAGATCTACATTCAAAATCTTTGTGACCATATCCATTACATGAATAACAATGCCCATGAAAAATACTTTCACCTTTGCTTTGGTGTCCCAAAAGTAGCTTCTTGATGTCATCCTTGCTTTGTTCTTTTGAAATCTTCTTTGTCTTGTGTAGATGGTTGTTTTGCAACATTGTCTTCCTTCTTTGACGGACTTACCTCGTGCTTCTTTTAGGTGCTTGCTTCAGCATGTGTATCTTCTCCTTTGTATCCAAGACTTGATTTATCACATGATGATCTTTGACTTTCCAATATCTCATCCAAGATTCTTGAGTTATTCAAGAATTTGTTTGACTTCTCTACCTTCTTTCTAAGGTCAACAATTTCAGCTTCTAGCTTACAACATGATTCTTCCTTTTCATTTATTTCAATCTTCAATAGTTCCTCTATTGTTTTGGCTTCTTCAATTTGGGTCTTGAGATGAACAAGGTTTAAAAACTTTTTCTAATCTCATCATCTATATTCATGTCTTCTTTTCCATTCTTTAGCCTTGTGATTTCTTATTCCTTTTTATTGTTCTCTTCTTGTTCCTTGATCATTTCTTTTAACTTCAAGATGTGCCTTTGACTCCTCCTAAGAAACTTCTTAGTGTTATCTGAAAGATAGTTATAGTGTGTATAAAAATGATCACTTCTATATCTATATAAACCTTCTTCAATT
>ML812918.1:455417-474666 GCA_009831015.1 Picea engelmannii | reverse complement strand
TAAAAATGATCACTTCTATATCTATATAAACCTTCTTCAATTTCCTTTTGAAGTTTTAATAGATTTTCTTCTATTCTTTTCATGGGATAATTACCATCAAACTTTACACAAACTGTTTCTATATCTTCTTCTTCACTTGTAGATAAAAATTCATCATCATCATCATTGCAATCAAGTTCTTTTGAGGGTTCTTTACCTTCATTTGAAGTATCTTCACTATCTTCCTTTTTTCCAACATCAACACATATGTCTTTGCCTTCATCTTCAAGATATTCCTTTGTTCTATCATCACTTGATTATTTATCTTCACTTGAAATGTTTTCAAAATCACATTTAGAAATAATACATTCAAGAGTTTTTGAAGATTCTTTACCTTTAGTGATCTTGATGGAGTGATGTTCAATATCTTCCTTTTCCTTCTTGCTTTGATATGTCTCCTCTAGATTTAGCCATAGATCCTTGGTGGAAGTGCATTGTCCCATGCTCTCTTTGATAGGGCTTGAGAGTCCACTAAGAATGGCCTTGAGAGACAATGCATCATTCTTGTTTCCTTCCCTTTGAGCTGCAAACTTTGACTTGTTCTTCAATGGAACTGATCCACCAATGGTTTCTTTCCAAATAGTTGCTCCCATTGTCTTCAAATATATTCTCATCTCTATTCTCCAAGTAGAATAGTCTTCCTCATCAAGGATTGGAACTTCATCATCCATTTGTGTGTCTATGGATCTCCTTCAAGCTTGTTAAGGCTTGTAGTGAAGGCCCGCTCTGATACCAATTGTTGGACACACCTACCACACTTATAGGGGGGGGTTGAATGAGTGTGGGGATCTTTTCCCAAATCTTCCCTCTTACACAAAACTTCTTAGTTAATCATTCAACCTTTACTTATTATCCATTGTTGTCATTTAAAACCAGGTAGATGTGAATCATGTATCAGAAACATATATCATCAATATATCATCAATAAGTTATCACCATAAGGAACACAAAGAACACAAGATGTATGTACAATTTTTCATTTTATTATGGACAACAATCTGGGGGTTTATCAACAACAACTGAATAGAGTACAACTCTACAAGAGCACCAGCTCTATAATGCAAGAGTCATATTACACCCTCAACACCAACTGAGATGAGGCAACAATCCTCAACAGATATCAATTTGTCAAAAGCTACACGACCTGTCACTAGTGAAACCAGCGTGTGCACGCTCCCTGGCTCACTACAGCCCACGTATGCACGCAGCTAGTGTATACAACAACCTGCGTATACCTTTTGAGCCATTAGGGTTTGTTCCTCAAGATCAACTCAGATCATCTGCAAACAATGTATCATTCTCTTCTGTCTCTGATTGTCCAATCTGACCACTAGCCAAACACAACACATCCAATATCTCCAATAGCTTGCTCATGCTCCACAACAAATCAATATGAATGATATCTCAATTATGCATAAACAACTAGTATACCATAGAAATCATGTCACTATTGAATCACAAGAGTATTGCTCACTCCATCAACCAAATCAACCAAACTGAACCACATCATAGAATCCATACCAAGAATTCCCTAAGAATTCACAACACATCAAACAATAGTATCCATCAAGACAATAATGTAACCATACCAGTGTCTCAATGATAGATCTGAGGCCATAGAATGCAGATCTGGAACCTGCCTAATCATCCAAGAGCTTGGCACCAGCTCAAACACAAGTATTCACCATTCTGTCCACCATACGCTCCCTGTCCTCATACAACCCGCATACATACTCACCCTATACACAGCCAACCCGCATATACCTCAATGTATATGCACCCTATACACAGACATCCCGCATATGCATCAGAAACTAGGGTTTTTTAAGTTTCAATAATTTTTCCGTCAAGATCTCCGACATTGCCGAAACTTTGATGCATCCATGAGATCCTCCTCTCACTCTCTTCCTCAGAATAGATCTCCAATCATGCTCAAGAGATGCACACCAATAAGATGCTCTCACAAGAATCTCTCCATCAATACTCCAAAAGATATTCACAAGAAGCTCTCCATTGATCCACAAAAAGGATGATCTACGAGAGACCATAGCTATCTTATTTATACTTTCACCCTCTAGGTTACTTAACCCATTTCTAGGTAACTTAACCCATTTCTAGGTTACTTAACCTATTTTCCTTATTTTTAGGGTTAACCACTTTCCATGAATAGAAATTTCTCCAATACTTTATCATTTAAATATTCCTTCTTGATTTTGTCACCTTACTTTATTATTTAAATAATCCACCTTGACTTTGTCACTTTGCTTTATCATTTAAATAATGATTTATTATTTTCAAGCACTTTGACTTCTTTGACCTTGTGGGCTTCAAGCCAACATATGGGGGTCCTTCAACTTTGTAAATCCATAACTCTCAAACCGTGAGGAGTTATGTGACATTCCACATGCCACCGGAAATGGCATGACAAGCACTATCCATCTAGGATAGCTTCACCAACAACTTCATTGATCTTGATCTCATTATTTCACATACAAGCATGGGTCCTCCAACCGTTCTTCTAGGATAACTCAATCTGCAAAGCGTCTTCCCCTGAGGGATTTCACCATAAGGGGACCACTTTGGAGTTCATCCATTTGTGCACCTTATCAATCATGATAAGACAATAATGACTCATCTTTTCATAAAAAAAACTATGCATCATCATGTATCAATGACAACTCATTGATCCATCTTCATCTATGCATCATATCAATGATCCATCATTATCAATTGGTTTCCACTTTGACATCTATCATTATCATCAAGGACAATACATATACATTGTTCATAAATCATCAATCAATCAATTACTTGACATCAATCAATAAAACTATTTGCATCAATGACACATGATCCAACAATCTCCCAAATAATCAAACCATTGGCATCAATGACAACATGATCCAACACTATATGAAATACAGGTGTTGGAATCTATTGAGAATGACAACCCAAACCTAGAGGACCACCCCATATTAAGAGAGTATAAATACGTGTTTCCAGAAGAGGTATCAGGTCTACCTCTGAGAAGAGACATTGACTTCTCCATAGAACTTGCACCAGGAGCAATGCCAATGTCTAGAACGCCCTATAGGATGAGCACACTAGAGATAGTTGAGCTCAAGTTAAAACTAAAGGAGAAGATGGAAAAAGGCTACATCCAACCCAGTGTGTCTACATGGGGAGCACCCACCTTGTTTGTGAAAAATAAAGATGGCACACTCTGACTGTGCATAGACTATAGAAAACTCAATAAGACAACCATAAAGAACAAGTATCCCTTACCAAGAACCAATGACTTATTCAACCAATTAAGGGGTGCTTCCATTTTCTCAAAGATTGACTTAAGGTTTGGATACCATCAAGTTCGAATCAAGGATGAAGACATCCACAAAACAACCTTCAGGACAAGATATGGTCACTATGAATTTGTGGTGGTGCCATTTGGATTAACCAATGCCCCTGCCACTTTTATGTGCTTGATGAATAATGTACTCAGCAAATTCCTAGACATATTTGTATTGGTTTTCATTGATGATATCCTAATCTACTCCAAGAACAGAGAGGATCATGAAGAACATCTTAAATTAGTGCTTCAAGTACTAAGAGAACATCAGCTCTACGCTAAGTTTAGCAAGTGTGACTTTTTCCAGAAGCAAGTCCATTACTTAGGCCATGCTATTTTTGAAGGAGTGGTAGTAGACCCTGACAAGATCATATTTATCATGGAATGGCCTACCCCAAAGGATGTATCTAATATCATATCCTTTATGGGATTAGCAGGATACTACAAAAGGTTCATAATAAGATTTTCCAAGATTGATTGTCCAATCACTGCCCTTCAGAAAAAGGGGGTTAAATTCACTTGGACATCAGAATGTGAAGAAAGATTTCAGGTATTGAAATACCTTTTAACCCATGCACCCATGCTGAATATTGTAGACCATGAGAATTATTTCCTCGTGTTTACAAATTCATGTAAGGAGGGACTCAGAGGAGTCCTTATGCAAGAAAGGCGTGTAATTTTCTATGAATCCAGAAAATTGAATGATCATGAAATCAATTATGTGACCCATGATATAGAGTTGGTTTCCATAGTGCATGCTTTAAAAATGTGGAGGCATTACCTCTTGGTTAGGATATTTTTACTTATGACAGACCATTATGGGTTGAGACACATGTTTGATCAACCAAAACTCAATGTTAGACAAGATAGGTGGATGGCTCTCCTTAGTGAGTTTGATTTTGAAATCAAACACATCAAAGGAAAGGAAAATAGGGTGGTCGATTCCCTTAGCAAAAGTGTGAAAATGATTCACCTAGCAGTGGTAAGAAGCTGTTAAACGGATGTTAGGGAGAGAGTCAGGAATGCTGAAGAGACAGATGCATTTTTCAAGACCGTGACGTCATACCTAAAGAAAGAGTCCACATGGATAAAGTATGAAGGCTATCAGATGCTTGATGAAGGCCTATTGACCTACAGAAACAGATTGTATATTCCAATTTGTGACGACTTGAAGAGGTTCATAATGGATGAACTACACAAGAGACCATATATTGGTCATCCAGGTTATCAGAAAATGATCACGTCCACTAGGAAACAATTCTATTGGTTTGGATTGAAAAAGGACATAGTTGACTATCTAGTTAAGTGTCTAGAATGACGGCAAGTTAAGGCAGCACACCGGCACCCAACAGGGTTGTTACGGCCTCTACCAATTCCATAATGGAAATGGGAAACCATCTCCATGGATTTCATCACCGGATTACCAAAATTGGCCAAGAAGAATGATGCCATCATGGTAGTGGTGGAAAAATTGAGCAACTATGCTCACTCTGTTCCTGTCAATTCAACTTGCAAGGAAATATATATTGCCAACATCTTCATGAAGGAAATATTCAAACTGCATGGCATGCCTAGGGAGATTATATCTGACAGAGACACAAAATTTACTTCAATCTTTTAGAAATCCTTAATGGTTGGTTTTGAGACTAAATTGTTGTTTAGAATAGCCTATCATCCTCAAATTGATGGAAAGACAGAAAGAGTGAACCAAATATTAGAATACATGTTAAGGATGCATGTAATGCATCAACTTAAGAAGTGGGAATACTACCTGCCATTGGTGGAGTTTTCCTACAACAACGGTTATCAAGAGTCATTGAAGATGAGCCCTTTTGAAGCCCTCTATGGTAGACAGTGAAAGATCCAAACAATTGGATTAATCCAGTGGATAGAATTACAATTGGACTTGACATTATGAAGAAATGGAACAGAAAATGATTTAGATAAACCAAAATCTGAAAATTTCTTAGGATAGATAGAAGAGTTACGCCAATAGAAAGAGGACTCCCAGAGAGTTCAAGACAAGAGACCATGTATATCTCAGAGTTAAGCCCAGGAAGAGTTCCTTGAGAATGGGATCTTGTGCGAAGCTAGAACCCTGGTATTGTGGACCCTTTGAAATGTTCGATAGAGTGGGACTTGTAGCCTATAGGCTAGCACTCCCTCCCACAGTGAAGGCACATAATGTTTTCCATGTTTCATTATTGAAGAAATATGTACATGGTTCTAATCATATAATCGACTAGTATGTGATTCAGGTGGAGCTGGAGGGAGGGCTCCT
Organism: Picea engelmannii; assembly: GCA_009831015.1. Classification (NCBI taxonomy): domain Eukaryota; kingdom Viridiplantae; phylum Streptophyta; class Pinopsida; order Pinales; family Pinaceae; genus Picea; species Picea engelmannii. The sequence continues at coordinate 469,000 of ML812918.1, read as the reverse complement.
ACCAGAACCTCAGCACATACTAGACAGGAAGGAAACCTCACTCAGGAACAAAACCATTTCATAGGTCAAGGTGCAATGGAAACACTTTGGCCTAGATGAGGCTATGTGGGAAATGGAGGATGCCATGAAACATGCATATCCATTTTTGTTTACTTATGTATATACAGAGCACATGGACAGATAGAACATCGAGGATGATGTTCCTTTAAGGGGGAGAGGATTGTAACACCCTTGTTTCCCCCAGTTTGTAAATATAACTATATTGGCCAAGAGAATATGGAAAACTTGATATGTCTGAATGTTTGATTTGATGAACCTTTGTATAAAAGGTCAATGAATGTAATTTTTGTTATTAATAGAAAATGGATAAGTGTTGCATGAATTCTAAAAGGGGGGTTTGCCAAGATAGACCACATATACTATGAAATATATGGTGAGGGGAACCGGGAATGGTTGAGATATTCCCTACCAAACTAATACCTTGTTGGATTTAATTTCTCAGGACCAGAACAGTCCTCTGACCCAGGAATGATTTATCATTCTGGTTGGTAGGTGGGAATACCTCCTTCAGAGTTAATGAGGGATCGGGCATAGCACCCATTTGTAAGGATTTCAGACCTGACCACGGACTGGGGATTCGTGTCGCATGCAATCTTGTTGAGGAAGGCAAGAAAGGAAGGCATGGTGGATAGGGTAGGGGGGCAGAGAGGAGAGACTAAGCTCTCGGGTTCAAGAAAAGAACTGGAAAATGAACATGTATAGGTCGCAGGAAGTGGCTAGTAGGTTTATGATACTGGTGAGTGACTGAGGAAGTACTCAGGTAGACATCCTTTCTTGGTATAGAGAAAACTCATTGCCAAGATCTTATGGGACGAGGAGAGTAACCTTCGTCCCCGACTGTTGCTGAGCCAGAAGAAATAATTCTTTCTCAGAGCATCATGGTCTAGCTCAGGGGTGGCCAGTGGTAAATCCATTAGGAGTGACTGAGCCTATGGTTGGGTGGAAACGGGCACCCCTTTCAGTAGTTGCATCACGTCTTCTAGTTTTGATAAGTATTCTCATACATTGTGCATTGAAATGGAATAATGGATGAATGCATGTATTTATACATCTAAGAATGGTCTTTGTATTGAATGATCAATCTATGTGTATGAATTTATCTTCTTGTGAACTTGTGCTTCCGATTGATTGTCTATATGCACCATCATATCCCTCGATGTGTCGTGGGACGTAAACCTCTAGAAGCGCCGAGATAGCAAGTATTGCATCAATCTGGCCATGTCGGTTTGAAGAGGATACCTTCTTTAGATTCCTTGTTGTGCGACTGGGATATCATGCCCAAGTCCTTAACAAATTTATGATGAATAGATTCATGTTTAACTCGTGAGAGTTTAGAAGGACGCATATGACCAACACCTAGGAGCCCTATTCTAAGCCTAAAGGAGCTAAGCCCTTCTGGCTTTGGAGCTTCAGAAGTACAGGACTTCAGAGTATTATAATCCCTAATAGTCACAAATTGGCCGAAGGTGACTGAGAGTTATAGTTACCGGTAAGTTTGACCGACATTGGGCAGTTTCCCTAGTGGTCAGAGGAACCTGTCTTACCGAATAAACCGAGATCCAACTCTCCATCACGAAGTAGCATGAGTCGTTGATCGAGGATGTTTGGGGGTTCTCGTAGCCATTGGATCTACACCAATATGACCTCAACGAAGTTCCACTTCGGGAGAATGGATATGCTAAGCATCAAACTCCCCGAACGTCGAAGTTACGAAGTAAGGAGAGTCATAGATCTGGGGAGACCATAGGAGCCCCCGCGTAACCGTCTGATCACTTAGAAGGAGGGACCTGTGTACAATACTCCAGTAAAGTCCTGCTTCAGAAAAATGGAGTGGCGGTAAATCCAAAACCCCCGAAGGTCGGAGCCACGAAGTGACCAGGACTGTAGATATAGGGATCCTTTGGGTTCTTTCCTAGTCATTGGATATACGACAAGGTCATCCCAGCGATGACCAGTTTAGGAGAAACAGAGGGAGACTCACCTCAAGATCCCCGAACGTCGAATTTATGAAGTAACGGAGGCCATGGATCAAGGGGTTAGGTGGAGGCACCATAACCATAGTATTTTGGGATCGAGAAGGTGATATGTCGGGCGAAGCGATATGCCAACATCATGCAGGGTGACATAGACGCACTTGGATACAACACATTCGACCCTAGGTATGGGCCACATGTCCTCTATGTCTTGTGATCACATGTCCCCTCCAATAACTAATTGTTCTGTCGATATTGAGGGAGGTGTATTTCCATTGCATATAGTATGTCACTCCGCTAGGGTGGACACCTTCGGGAGTCTGGGACTTCGGGAATTCGGGTGTTTGGGACACAACATCATATGCAAGGTGAAAGGCCCAAAGGCTAGAGCCACGTGGAGGTATTTCAAGACTCCGAGCTCTGGAGGTAAAGTGAGCAGGAAGGGAAAGAGGCATTCAACGCCGAAGTGATGAAGCATAGAAGCACCAAAGTGTTGAATTCCTCTACAACTGGTATGGTAGAAAGGTATTGAGTTCGCCGTTGGTTTAGAAGTTTGTAACATCCCCGTCCACCCAAAGGCCAAGAAATTCCACTCCAGACCATTCTTTCATGCTCTGATACCAATTTGTAACATCCTCGGCCACCCAAAGGCCAGGAAATGCCACTACTCAGACAGTTTACTTATCTCTAGAACCATTTTGTAATGTCCCCGACCATCCATGATGGGCCACGCTATGCCAGAGAACACTTACGTTCTCTCCGCGGAACAAACTGTAACATACCCAACATCTAACTGAGCTATGTTGCATAAATTTTTCTAACTACATGCAATTAAAACATATGCACACGGAACACCTGCAGAAGCTTTACATGTAAAACGTAAACAAACAAATACATTTCATAAATGCATGGATTCAGACTGAAATAAAAGTGAACGCATACATGCAACATATACAGGAAATACCCATAAAAATAAACACGTAAATAACAATGCAACATGTAAACTTATCACACAATTGGCATTTATCTTGGTAAGAATGTCCCCAACTACGTGCAGACCTTCCATGAACCTCCCAGCCTTAGACCACACTATTCATCACTCTCAATAGTGAGTCACCCCCGAGTTGAGACTAAACTCCACTCGGGTAAAATGTTCCTAACCAGACTATTCGCTCATTGAAAACAGGAAAGACTCTGTCACGGTGCTCACTCAACTAACAGCCTACAGTCTCTCATTCCCCACATGCCTTTCCCACCCAAGGAAGTGTGCCCCTTCTCTTCTCAACAGTCCCTCAGCTGCCCCACTTCCCTTCCAAGGCTTCAGCAATAGGCCAGACAGGAAGTCTCAAAGCCCTGTAGTTGTAGTTTATCACCTTCAGGAAATCAACTCTCAGCAATTCTCTCACCCAGAGAATTGCTCATGGGCCTAACAACCCGCCTCTTCGATATCCCATGGGCCTGACAACCCGCTTCTTCAATATCCCACTGTCCTGAAAACCTGCTTCTTCAGTCCAGCTTCCTAAGATAACTAGGTAAGCCAACCCAAAATGGCTATGGATATAGGTTCAAATACAGTGAAATGAATGTCTGAGGATAATTGACTGCATGAGTGAAAATGGTCATGGAATCATGGCTGAATGATGGAAGGAATGATGGAAAAACTGATCCTCCGAATGATGGGGGAGCTCTCAAAATGAGGTAAGTCCCAACAATATGTATGGATGTCCCCAACTTGACACTTTTCATGTTGGGAGCTACGTTGGCCCACTTGCCCCCAACTTTAGAACTTAGGGTAAAATAATTATCCATACTTTATGATTTAAGAAATATTAATATAATATTCCTTTCTGGCTCAAGCTCCCTAGATTAGCCCCTTTCCTTAACTTAGCCCCTCCCTTTCCCTAACTAGTGTAGCTTAGTCCCCCATCTCTTCTATCGTGGTCAGTCTGCGTGCAGCGATGTATTTTATATTAAATATGAGACATGTACAAAAACAGGCGCACTGGCCTTTAACATCTAGGCTCTCCAGCCTAATCAAAACATAAGCATCCTAGATTATAATAACTAGCACACTAGCCTATAAAAAATATCATATACACAAAGGCTCCCTGGCCTCAACATTGCGCAAACTTAAGATGTTGTGTGCAGTATCCTAGAATGTGCACACTTCCTCATTTTACTGCGTAGTTCATGCGCGCATTATGCCATGAAATGTGCATACCAAAAATGATATCAAAATAGCTGACCAGCTTAAGTACATTTGTATTTATATTTACAATTGGGTTCGGCCTTAGGGATATTAATATCCCCTCCCCTTATTTATGCACTGTCCTCAGTGCATCATGTACCCATGTACAACAAAATTTCAAAAATCCTCAAAAATATGCGGGTATTTTTTCTGCATTGCATCCTCATGCTCCCAAGTAGCATCCTCAGGACCGTATGAGGTCCATTGGACCTTTACAAGCCCTATGGCTCAATTCCTAAGCTGCTTGATTTTCTAGTCTAGAATGCACAACGGATGCACTTGAAAAGCGCCTTCTTGCTCCACCTGAATCACATTCCAATCAATAACGTGATTAGCATCAGGTATATATTTCTTTAGCAATGACACATGGAATACATTATGAACAGACATATATGCAGACAATGCAATCATATAAGCTACTGGACCAATCCTCTCTAGGATTTCAAACGGTCCACAATAGCGAGATGCCAACTTTGAACAATTTCCCAACTTCATGGAACTTCTGTTGGCTTTCACTTTCAAGAATACATGGTCACCCACTTTAAATTCCATGTGAGTTCTACCCTTATAAACATATCTTTTCTACCTGTCTTGGGAAGCCTTTAAATTTTGTTTTATTTTCAACATTTTCTCTTCCATTTCCCTGAGCAAATCTAGCCCAACCACTGCTCTATCTGTTGGGTTATCCCATCTTATCGGTGTGTTGCACTTTCTTCCATAAAGTGCCTCAAATGGGATCATCTTTAGAGATGCTTGGTACCCATTGTTATAAGCAAAATCTACAAAGTGTAGGTAGTCTTCCCATTTTTATGGTTTATCCATCACATACATCCTCAACATATCCTCAATCACCTAATTCACCCTCTCTGATTCACCCATTTTGATTCTGATATATATTATTGAACCAGAATGGTTCATATTTTCATGAAATTGTTAAAACAGTTAGCCTGACAAGGTTTTGTTGGCTGCACATTTTGCAGAGTTAACAACAACTAGATCAAGATCGTCTTAGAGTCCAGAGTAATGGAATAAGTACAAGGTAATTACAGTCAGGAAGATGAAGTCGGATCGATGGATTTTCATTTGAGAATTGAAGGAACAAACTCCAATGGACATGGAGAAGAAAGAAATGAAAACATGAATATGGCAGAGACCATTAAAAATTTGCAGAAGGATGTCCAAAGCCATAAGGATGATAATGAAAAGATTATGAGAGCCAAGGAGCAGTAGGATGACTTCAACATGAAGTTATTACAGAGCTTGAATAGAATAAAAAAGAAATTGGATAAGGAGAGTGGCTCGAGCAAATCAGGGAGTCACAAGTCTCATGATGAGAAAAGAAAATCAAGAAGTGTTAGAAGACATCACCATCACTCCCTAAGGCATTCCAATAAGAGGGAACACAACATCTCAACTCCATCCCCTGTTAGGAAGCATAAGAGTTATGGGGTGGATGAACTACGAGGAGAAATGAGAAAAATCAAACCTCCTACTTTTGATGGCGAGCACAAGAAGGATGAAGATGCAGAGACATGGTTGTTGGGCATGAGAAAGTATTTTCAATTGAATAATTATTCTTCTCATGCAGAAGGTAGAATTGCCATCTATCAACTCAAAGGAAAAGAATCCATGTGGTGGGATCATCTTGTGCAGGTGCAACACATCAAAGAGAAAAGTGTTACTTGGAGGGAATTCAAGAAGCATTTAGAGAAGAAATACTTGACTGAGAGATACTATGACAAGAAAATGAAAGAGTTCTTTGAAATCAAGCTTGGGAGTATGACCATTGATGAATATGAGAGAAGGTTTTTAGAACTGTTGAAGTATGTCTCTTTCATCAAGGATGAGACAGTGAAGATTCAAAGGTATTTGAGTGGAATGCCATCATTTATCAGTGACAAAATACAGTATGATGATCCCAAGACATTGGAGGAGACCATAAGGCGAGCTAAATGCCTATATGATGAAAAAAAATCAAGGCCAACATTCCAAAAATCTTGGGAAGACAAAAAGAAATTTAAGGTGGATCAGAGGAAGAAGGGATATAAGCCACCATTCTTCATAAACAATCCTCAGGGAAAGAAAACTCCTAAAGAACCCAGAACGATTGACATAGGGAGTCAAAGGCCAAGGCAACTACCTATTAAATGTTGGGGTTGTAAAGGGGATCACATGTTCTGAGATTGTCCTCACAGAGGTAAAAAATGGAGGATTGTTCACAATGTACAGCAAGCTGAAACAATGGAGGACATGGACATAAAGGTACCCAGGATCTATGCAGCCTTGGACAACAAGCAAGAAGAGTATCAGTCACATATGATTGAAGTGGAAGGTATGATCAACAACCAAACCATTGCTATTTTAATTGATTCAGGAGCTAGTCATAGTTATATAGATCCTAAGATGGTGGAAAGTTTTCATTTTCCAAGAAGCAAGCATGGGAAATCTTGGTTGGTGCTGCTGGCTACAGGAACCAAAAGAAAATTTAATGAGATGGTTAAGGCATGTCTTATGGACATGAATGGAATGGACACCTGGGTATATTTGAACATCTTGCCTTTAGGTTCCTATGACTGTCTAATTGGGATGGATTGGTTGGACCAACATCATGCTCTCCTAGACTGTCATAACAAAGCATTTACTTGCTTGGATGAAGAAGGTAAACTAAGGAAAGTTCAGGGAATTCCCAGGGCAGTAACCATTAGAGAGATTTCAGCATTGCAGCTAAAGAAATGTTACAGAAAAGTTTGTCAAATATTTGTAGCTCATATGGAAGGAGACACCTAAAGATAAGGTGCCAAATTTGGAAGATTATGCAGTCCTCGAAGATTTTGAAGATGTGTTCAATGAGGTACCAAGACTACCCCCAAGGAGGGACATCGATTTCTCTATAAATCTAATGCCTGGAGCATCTCCAGTGTCAAAGACTCCTTACAGAATGAGTACACCAGAGCTGAAGGAGTTGCAAATGCAACTTGAAGAGCTTCTGAAGAAGGGGTATATACGCCCAAGTGTGTCACCTAGGAGTGCCCCAGTCTTGTTTGTGAAGAATAAGGATGGAACATTAAGATTGTGCATTGATTTCAGACAGTTGAATAAAGTGACTGTGAAGAACAAGTATCCTCTGCCAAGGATTGATGATCTCTTTGATCAATTGAAGGATGCAAAGATCTTTTCAAAGATAGATCTCAAGTCAGGATACCATCAGGTAAGGATTAAAGAAGAAGATATCAACAAGACCGCTTTCAAGACAAGGTATGGTCATTATGAGTTCACAGTGGTTCCTTTTGGGTTGTCAAATGCACCAATTGTTTTCATGTGCTTAATGAATGGTGTTTTCCGAGAATATTTAGACAAGTTTGTCATTGTCTTTTTGGATGACATTCTCATATATTCCAATTCAGAGGAACATCATTTAAGGATGGTTTTGTAAGTATTAATGGAGCATCAATTGTATGCCAAATTGAGCAAGTGCTCATTTTATCAGAAGCAAATTCACTATTTGGGTCATATCATTTCAAAGGATGGGATAGAAGTGGATCCTGAGAAGATAGAAGCCATTAGAGAATGGGCAGTGCCAAAGAGTGTGACAGAGGTGAGATCATTCATGGTCCTTGTAGGATACTATAGAATATTTATCGAAGGATTTTCAAGGATTTCACACCCAATCACTTCCTTGCAAATAAAGGGTGTGAAGTTTCAGCGGACATTGGATTGTGAGAAGAGTTTCCAACAATTAAAACAATTATTAACAAGTGCTCCAATACTTAGGATAGCAGACCCAAATGAAGACTTCATTGTATGCATATATGCATGTAAAGAGGGACTTGGTGGAGTCCTCAGTCAAAATGGGTTTGTTACATGTTATGAATCAAGGAAGTTGAAGGAGCATGAAAGAAACTATGCCACTCATGATTTGGAGTTGGTAGCCATAGTACATGCCTTGAGGAAATGGATACACTACCTCATGGGGAAAAGGTTTGATATGAGGACACCCCACAATGGTCTGAAATATTTGTTTGATCATCCAGCTTTAAATGTTAGGCAAAGCAGATGGTTAGAATTTCTAAGCGAATATGACTTTGATATAAAGCATAACAAGGGAAAAGAGAACAAAGTGGTTGATGCACTCAATAGAAGAGTGCATGAAATGCATGCTACATCCATTAGCATGTATCAATCAGATTTGAAACAAAGAATTTTAGAGATTTCCAAATCAGATTTACAATACAAGGATTTAGTGGGAAAACTACAGCAAGGTAATTTGTTACAGAAAATTGAAGAATACAAGATAGATAAGGATGAAATTCTCATGTACAAGGGAAGAATTTATGTACCAAATTCCCAAGAGTTGAAAAATATGATATTGAGAGAAATGCATAATGTGCCTTATGTTGGGCACCCAGGATATCAAAAAACTATTGCAGCTATCAAGAGCCAATATTATTGGCCAGGCATGAAGAAAGAGGTTGTCGATTTTATTGCCAGATGTTTGGAATGTCAAAAGGTAAAGGCTGAGCATAGACACCCAGCTGGTTTGCCACAACCATTACCCATTCCTGAGTGGAAATGGGAAGTTGTAACCATGGATTTCATTACCAAACTACCCAGAAAAAACAAGCAACATGATTCTATCATGGTAGTGGTGGATAAGCTTACTAAAGCTGCCCAATTTATTCCAGTTAAGCTCACTCACAAGGCAACGAACATTGTTGATGTCTATATGAGGGAAATTTCTAGATTGCATGGCATACCCAAGACAATTGTGTTTGAAAGAGATAAAAAATTTACCCCAAAATTTTGGAAGGGATTATTTAATGGATTTGGAACAAATTTGAATTTTAGTACAACTTATCATCCAAAAACAGATGGACAAATAGAGAGGGTGAATCAAGTGATTGAGAATATGTTGAGGATGTATGTGATGGATAAACCATCAAAATGGGAAGACTACCTACACTTGGTAGAGTTTGCTTATAACAATGGGTACCAAGCATCTCTAAAGATGAGCCCATTTGAGGCACTTTATTGCAGAAAGAGCAACACACCGATAAGATGGGATAACCCAGCAGATAGAGCAATGATTGGGCCAGATTTGCTCGGGGAAATGAAAGAGAAAATGTTGAAAATAAAACAAATTTTAAAGGTTTCCCAAGATAGGAAGAAAATCTATGCTGATAAGGGCAGAACTCACAGGGAATTTAAAGTAGGTGACCATGTATTCTTGAAAGTTAAAGCCAACAAAAGTTCCCTGAAGTTGGGAAATTGTTCAAAGTTGGCAACTCTCTATTGTGGACCATTTGAAATCCTAGAGAGGATTGGTCCAGTAGATTATATGATTGCATTGCCTGCATATATGTATGTTCATAATGTATTTCATGTGTCATTGCTAAAGAAATATATACCTGATGCTAATCATGTTATTGATTGGAATGTGATTCAGGTGGAGCAAGAAGGTGCTTTTCAAGTGCATCCGGTGTGCATTCTAGACCGAAAAATCAAGCATCTTTGGAATCGATCCATAGGGCTTGTAAAGGTCCAATGGACCTAGTACAGTCCTGAGGATGATACTTGGGAGCATGAGGATGCAATGCAGACAGAATACCCGCATCTTTTTGAGGATTTTTGAAATTTTGTTGTACATGGGTACATGATGCACTGAGGACAATGCATAAATAAGGGGAGGGGATTGTAATATCCCTAAGGCTGAACCCAATTGTAAATATAAATACAAATGTACTTAAGTTGGTGAGTTGTTTTGATATCATTTTTGGTATGCACATTTCATGGCATAGTGTGCGCATGAACTGCGCAGTAAAATGAGGAAGTGTGCACATTCCAAGATACCACGCACATCATCTTAAGTGCATGCAATGTTGAGGCCAGGGATCCTTTGTGTATATGATATGTTTTATAGGCTGGTGAGACAGTTATTATAAGCTAGGATGCTTATGTTTTTATTAGGCCGGAGAGCCTAGATGTTAAAGGCCAGTGCGCCTGTTTTTGTACATGTCTCATATTTAATATAAAATACATCGTTGTGCGCAGAACGACCACGATAGAAGAGATGGGGGACTAAGCTCCACTAGTTAGGGAAAGGGAGGGGCTAATTTAAGGAAAGGGGATAATCTAGGGAGCTTGAGCCAAAAAGGAATATTATATTAATATTTCTTAAATCATAAAGTATGGATAATTATTTTATCCTAAGTTCTAAAATTGGGGACAAGTGGGCCAACGTAGCTCCCAACATGACAAGTGTCAAGTTGGGGACATGCATACATATTGTTGGGACTTAACTCATTTTGAGAGCTCCCCCATCATTCATAGGATCAGTTTTTCCATCATTCCTTCCATCATTTAGCCATGATTCCATGACCATTTTCACTCACGCAGTCAGTTATCCTCAGACATTCACTTCACTGTATCTAAACTTGTATCCATAGCCATTTTGGGTTGGTGTACCTGGTTAGCTTAGGAAGTTAGACTGGAGAAGCGGGTTGTTAGGCCCATGGGATATTGAAGAAGCGGGTTGTCAGGCCCATGGGATATTGAAGAAGCGAGTTGTCAGGCCCGTGAGTAATTCTCTGGGTGAGAGAATTGTTGGGAGTTGATTTCCTAAAGGTGCTAAACTACAGCTACAGGGCTTTGAGACTTCCTGTCTGGCCTGTTGTTGAAGCCCTGGAAGGGAAGTGGGGCAGCCGAGAGATTGTTGATCAGATAAGGGGCACACTTCCTTGGGTGGGATAGGCATGTGGGGAATGAGAGACTGTAGGTTGTTAGTTGAGTGAGCACCATGATGGAGTCTTTCCTGTTTTCCATGAGCCATTAGCCTGGTTAAGAACCCTTTACCCAAGTGTAGTTTAGTCCTAGCTCGGGGGTGAATCACTGTTGAGAGTGATGAATAGTGTGGTCTAAGGCTGGCAGGTTCGTGGAAGGTCTGCACGCAGTTGGGGACATTCTTACCAAGATAAGTGCCAATTGTGTGATAAGTTTACATGCTGCATTGTTATTTACGTGTTTATTTTTATGGATATTTCCTGTATATGTTGCATGTATGTGTTCATTGTTATTTCAGTCTGAATCCATGCATTTATGAAATGTATTTTTCTATTTATGTTTTACATGTAAAGCTTTTGCAGGTGTTCTGTGTGCATATGTTTTAATTTCATGCAGTTAGAAAATTTTATGTAGCATAGCTCAGTTAGATGTTGGGTATGTTACAGTTTGTTCCACATAGAGAACGTAAGTGTTATATGGCGTAGTGTGGCCCGGCATGGATGGTTGAAGACGTTACAAAATGGTTTCAGAGATAAGTAAAGCGTCTGAGTAGTGGCATTTCCTGGCCTTTGGGTGGCCGAGGATGTTACAAATTGGTATCAGAGCATGAAAGAATGTTCTAGAGTGGCATTTCTTAGCCTTTGGGTGGTCGTGGATGTTACAAATTGGTATCAAAGCTTCAGTTTTCAACACTGAGCCTGGATGGTCCGAGAAAGTTGAGTTGAAGAAAAATGTCACAGAGGATTTATTTCGAAGTGGCCAAATTTCAATTTGTAGAACGTCCATGGTAAAAAGTAACAACAACTAGGAGAAAATGGGGAAAAGCCTCAATTTCTGTGGTTGAATTCATGAGAAAATGGAGAAATTCAGCCAAGTGATGAGATATTACTGATTTAATATCTGTTCTAGCAAATTCGGACCTGAAATTGGTCGAATTTGAAGTTACAGTGAATCCATGATAGTTGGAGCGAGTTTTATAATTAAAATTGCCAATTCGTGAATTGAGTTTGGGAAAAAATCATTCCAGAAATGTCAACCTATAGTGATCTGTTGTTATAGAGGTTGAGTTGGTGTTATCGGGGTGAAATTGAATGAATTTCATAGTTGTCGAATGTCTATGGTGAATTGGGAAAAGCCCCAATTTCTGTAGCAGAATTCACAAGGAATCGATGCACATAAAGGTGAATGTGCACAGTTGGGCACACCAAAAATTCATGTGGCGCCATGAAAATCTCGGGATAGGTAAAATTCGGCACTACGCGGCAAAGTATTGGCGTGCTAATGCGTGCGTTAAATTTTGGTGCTACGCGGAAAAATGATAGCGTGCAGGTGCGCGCGATAAAAAATTTAGTACCACACGGAAAAATATTGTGTGCGGATGTGCACGCTAAATGTAGCATTGTGTGGTGTACACACACGTAGTAATGGTGCACGTGGTGTGCATAGTATTGCAAAGCACAGAGGAGTTTGGTTGGTGCATGCACCGTATGAGTATAAGTTGTCTTGCGACAGTGTAATCAATGGTGCGCACATATTATTGTTCATGGTGGGGGCATATTGAACTTTGGCATGGTGCAGTGCATAGAGAGAAATGCATGTGGATGATAAGTGTGCAATACAAAGAAATACACGCAACGGGTATTAGTGCAAGAACCAAAAGTGCACGCAAGTTATTGGCACAACAAAGAAGAGATACACAATGGTTTTAAAGTGCGCGAAGCACGATTTACCTTTTGATGTTGTAGCACATGGTAAATACAGGTGCATAGATTGAAATTTGTGCACGCGAAGTTGTCGAAGGGTGAAGAACAAAAGAAACAGTGAAGGGTAAATTATAAGACCCAACTAGCCCCATGGAGCCATAACCCTATGCTCAAGACTTGGAATTGAGCATGTGAGTAGGCATTGGAAAGGTCTTGGATAGTGGAATATAGTTATCCACCCAGAAAATTGATCAAGGCATTCAAATTTCTAGGAAATCAGAAGAAGGAGGATTTGATTTAAGAAGGAAGACAAAAATCCGAATGCCTTATTCCTAGGAAAGGTACTCATGGGTCGGGGGTGTTACAACCATAGTGGTGGTCTAGAGTGATCTGTACACACACCAACAGTTACGGGAGTAAACTTCCACCTAGTCTAGTCTCTCAGGAAGTTATGGGAGTGAACTACCACCTAGTCTTAGTTAACTAGTCTCTCAGTCTTTAGTTAATTGACTGAAACATAGTGAAGTGAGGAGGATATCAGGAAATCATGAGTAATCCGTTATTATGGTGATGATTCCAAGGAAAATTAACATTAGTTGGTGATGATTCCAAGGAAAATTAACATTAGTTGGTGATGATCCCAATGTTGCATGGTGATAATCCCAATGTGGCATCTAGACTCTACTCCACTGATCAAACTGAAGTGTGAACTGAATAGAATATTCTCCCTAAACTATAGGAGACCGAATAATGACTAATAAACATAGAAAAAAACTTAGGAGAAAGGAATCCTAGGTCTGTGTGAAGTATCTCCAACCCCCC
>ML812918.1:442479-453181 GCA_009831015.1 Picea engelmannii | reverse complement strand
TCCTTGCTTCTTACAAATCCCAATCCAAGGATGTATGTGTCAAACTTTTGGTACCACATCCTAGGTGATTGCTTCAGACCATATAGTGACTTCTTTAGCTTACAGACCAACTCTTTCTTTCCCTTCACTACAAAGCCTTCTGGGTACTTCATGTAGATTTCTTCTTCTAGATCCCCATGTAGGAATGTTGTCTTCACATTTATCTGTTCCACTTCAAGATCAAAAGAAGCAGCAATAGATAAAAGAAATCTAATAGAAGTTAGCTTAGCAACAGGAGAAAAAATTTCACCAAAGTCAATTCCCTCAACTTGGGAATAACCTTTTGCTACTAATCGAGATTTGTATTTCCCCACTTTACCTTGTGCATTAAACTTCTTCTTAAACAACCATTTGCTACCAACAGATTTTATTCTAGCTGGAAACTCAACTATATCCCATGCCTCATTCTTATCCAAGGCATCCATTTCTTCAACCATGGCCTTCTTCCAGAGTTTACTATCCTCTGAATTCACTCCTTCCCTAACAATTATGGGATCATCATCAGTAATAGATAAAGAAAAATTGGAAGGAAAATCAGGTGGACTGTACCTTTCTGGTTGCCTTCTATCTCTCACTGATCTCCACAATACTGGGGTATGAGGTTCTTCTTCTTCTTCTGCTTCCTCTTCTTCAGATGATTCAGATTTTTCATCATACAACTCAAGCTCTATTTTATCAGGTTCATCTTGCGTTGGTAGGAATTCATATTTGGACACATCTTTTACCTCTTTGAAAACAACATCTCGACTGTAAACAGTTTTCTTGGTTTCTGGGTTCCAAATCTTATAACCTTTCACACCATCTTTATAACCAATAAAGATACACTTTTCAGCCTTTTTATCCAGCTTACTTCTATTTTCCTTTGGAACATGTACATAAGCATCACAACCAAACACTCTAAGATGTTGAAGAGAGGGTTTCTTTCCAGACCATACCTCGTGTGGATTTTTATCATCCAACGCTGATGAAGGTGATCGATTGACCAGGTAACATGTTGTACCCACTGCCTCTACCTAGAATTCTTGTCCTAACCCGAAACCGTTGAGCATGCTCCTTGCTTTTTCCATCAGTGTCCTGTTCATCCTTTCTGCAACTCCATTCTGCTGAGGAGTGTATGGAGTAGTCTTCTGCCTTGCTATACCACACTTCTTACAAAAATCTTCGAATTCATTTCTGCAGAATTCTCCACCGTTATCTGTTCTCAATACCTTTATTTTCTTCTCTATCTGATTTTCTACCAGAGCCTTAAACTCTTTAAATTTATCGAATACCTCAAATTTCTTTCTAATAAAATAAATCCATGTGTTCCTTCAAAAATCATCTATGAATGAAACATAATACATATATTTACCTAGGGATAGAACAGGAACAGGTCCAAACACATCGCTATGTATCAACTCTAAGATCCCCTTTGCTCTTGTAGCACTAGATGGGAATCTTAATCGATTTTGTTTACCATATATGCAATGTTCATAGAAATCAAAATTCAGATTGCAATTAGATATACCTCCAACCATACCTTTACCGTGTAGTGTTCAAAGGCCCTTTTCTCTAATATGCCCCAGTCTTTGATGCCACAGCATGGTCTTCTTTTATAGGACAGTATTGGTCTTGTCTCCTTCATTTCTCTTCTTAGGGACAACGAAATTGTTACACCCATTAGTATAAGTGCTTCCCAACAACTTGTACAAAGTTCCACACCAAACTCCCCCCGTCAACACCATTTCTCCTCGTACCATCTTGCAAGTTCCCTTTCCAAATACAGTATCCACTACTGCATCTTCCATCTTGCTTACAGATATTAAGCTCCTGGCTAGTTTTGGAATGTGCAGAACCCTAGGGAGAGTTCTAATCCTTCCATCTTTTAGCAGCAACTTAACTCTTCCACGTCCTAAGATTTTTTCTATCGAGTCATCTCCTAGGAATACATCACCACCATCATATTTTTCATATTCAGAGAACCACTCCCTGTGAGGAGTCATATGGTATGACGCACCTGAGTTGATCAACCATACATCATGGTCTGCATGTGTACTTGTAGATGCCAGGTAAACATCACCTCCTTCTTTAGTGGAGGTTTTTGCCTCTATGAAAGAGGTACTATCGAATCCCTTTGGTTTTTCAACCTTCTTAGACTTGCAATCTTTCTTATAATGCCCTGTTTTACCACACTTCCAGCATTTCCTCAAAGATTTTCCTGGAGACTTAGATCTACCTGTAGATTTTGATCTCCACACCAAAGGCTTACTAGGATTCTTGTCTTGGGTACGACCTCTTACAAATAAAGCATCTATGTTATGACCATCCATGCTTTTTCACCCCATCTCTTCAAATAACAAGGATGCAACTACATCCTCATACTTCAATGTAGATTGAGTGGTACTACCTATTGCTACAACCAGATTATCCCAAGAGTATGGCAAAGAACATAACAAAGTAATACACTTATCTTCTTCTATAATCGTAATATTAACAGAGCCAAGTTGACTTACTAGAGTATTAAAGGCATTTAGATGTTCTGTCACAGAATCTCCATCTTCCATCCTAAGATGATACAACTTGTTTCGAAGAAACAACTTGTTTACCAGGGACTTTGATTGATACAAATTCCCCAACTTATCCCATAGTTACTTGGCTGTAGATTCTCCTGAGACATTCAACAACACTGAATCTACCAGGCAGAGTCGAATAGTACTCCTTGCTCTTCTGTCCAACTTCTCCCAATCTTCCTTCGACATACCAGTAGGTGGTGTACTGGTAGTTTGTGTACTAGTAATTTGTGTACCAGTAGCTTGTGTGCTAGTAGACAGTGTACCAGTAGGTTGTGTACCAGGATCCACAGCGATCCATTTTTCTTTGTCTACAAGAAGGTCCTCCATATTCAACTTCCATAGCTCAAAGTTTTTACTGTTGAACTTCTCTATCTCGATTCTAGATGAGCTCACCATTCCTCTTTCTATACTCGAATATCCACTGCAAAAGCTCCCACTAAACCCAGGTTTATCATAGACCCAAGATAAACTTGATCTATCAAGACCAAGCCAAACCCTCAACAACAAAGGCATCCCTCTGAAGCCAAAAATGAGCTCTGATACCACATGTAAGTTTTAAACCTGTGAAGTAAAGAAATGCATATAGATTCTTAAGCAAAACAAAATTTAATCAATGGCTCATACACAATGTACACAGAGATTTTATACCGGAAACCCTCAACCAGGAAAACCTTTCTTATATTCATTATATTGAATTTCACCATTCACTATACAATATATACAATGTTTTTAAGTATTTTGTAGATACCAAAACCCTAATCCCTAAAACCAAGATTATTTTTAGTAAACCGCTAAAAATAGCACACAACACAAACAAAGCACTACTACGAGGGATCGTCAGACATAGTTGTCATATCTGATGCACCCACACACACATGCAAAGAATATAACACATACCCAACATGACTTACCATCCCTTGTCTTCCGCAATGGCAAGTGCCAAACGTATGTAATCCATCTTATCTACTGGAGTGAATGTCTCATCATAGTCAATGCCATGCACCTGTTGAAAGCCTTTGGCAACTACCTTGGATTTGTATCTGCTAATTTATCCATCCACTGTGATCTTGGTCCTATAGACCCATCTACACCTAACAAGTTTCCTTCCTAAGGGAAGGGGAACCATATCCCAAGTCTAGTTCTCAAGGAGGGATTTGTAATCCTCCTACATGGCGGATTCCCAAAAGGTATTTCCAGTAGCCTTGCCATAGGACTGTGGATATGAAGAATCAACCAAGAAAATATGCCTAGGTGGCATCGATTCAGTGGTAGTGAGTGAAAGAGGAGGCTCCTTGAAATCAGATTGAGTCCTCCTGGTATCAGCTGGATCCCAAACAAGATCTCTTGCATCCTAAAGAGTAGTCTTGGACCACTTGGGCCTCTTCTCTAGCTCTGCATATGCATCTGCATGCACTGACTCTACATCTCAATGTACTGAATTTGTATCTGGATCATCTAAATCCTCTGAATCAGAAATATCATCTGAAGAATAGTCGACATGTGCATGCTCATCATCTTTGATATGCAGAAGAACAAAAGTGTCTGCATGCGGCTGTTGAGGTACATGCGAGACACTTTCCTCAAATTGGAAAATTTTCTCAATGATGAGTCAGTCCAAGGAAAGATCAATGAGTCTGTATCCCTTCACACCATCAGGGTATCCAATAAATATACACTATGTTCTCTGTGAATCAAGTGCCTTCCTCTTCTCAAAGGGAATCTTGGCCCATGCACATGAACCGAAAATACGGAAGTGGGTCACTTTCGGTTTGAGGCCTCTCCAAGCCTTGTAGGGGGTCTTGTCCTTGAAAAATCTATGGGGATATATGTTTTGGATGTAGGTTGAAAAATTAAGTGCTTTAGCCCATAATCTCTGTGGAAGTGACTTTGCATGTAGCATGCAAGATGCCATCTCTTTTAGAGATCTATTTTTCTGCTTAGCAACGTTGTTTTGCTGCGAAGTATAGGGAACCATGTGCTGCAACTGAATCCATGCCTCATGCCAAATATGATGTATCTCATGGTTGGCATAATATCCCCAATTATCTGCTCGGAGGAATTTGATTTTCTTTCCTGACTGTGTCTCAACAAGGGCTTTGAAATATTTGAGGTGTTGAAATACCTCTGATTTTTTCCTGAGAAAGACAATCCATGTGAAGCGTGAGAAATCATCAATAAAAATGAGCACGTACCTTGATTTACTGATTGATGGATGCAAAAAAGGGCCCATGAGGTCACTATGGATCAGATATAAAGGAAAGGAAGCCTTCTGTGTCTTTCCTTTGTAGAATTTCTCTTGAGGGTGTTTTCCAAGAACACATCCCTCACAAATTCGTTTGGAGAAGTGGATGTCAGGTAGACCATCAACCATTCCCTGCTTGCTAATTTGTTGCATATATATGAAATTTAAATGCCTAAACTTTTCGTTCCATATACTTCTGCTTTCATCAGCATGGGTAAGAAATAATACAGAATCTGGTTCAATAAATTTAGAAAATGCACGTAGAGTCTAGATTGATGATTTAACTCACTGGTAGCAACCATGGAATTGGTTTGCATGTCATAGATATCCACTACATCAGGTGTGAATGTGACTTTCTTTCTGGTTCCTGATTTTTTCATCTGATACACAGAGAGAAGATTGAAAGAAAGTTTGGGAACATGTAGCACATTCTCGAAGCTTTAATTTGTGAGTTCAATTCTTCATTTGTCGGTGACCTCGACTGGAGAGTTGTCCCCCATCAGAATAGGAGGTCCTTTGCATGCATCCAATGAAGAAAAAAATTCTTTTGTGGCTGCCATGTGGTGTGATGCACCTGAATCTACAATCCAAGCATCGAGAGAGGAGTTGATGGCAATCAAAGCATGGCTAGAATTTCCTTTCTTGGGATTCTGGTCTTCTGGCTTCTTCTTCTTGGCACCCTTAGGGATGCGATCTCCAAGGTTGTTTTGTTGAATTATTTGGGAAATTATATCTATCTGTTTCTGCATACATGCAAATTCTATATGGAATCCTTTATGGTAGTAAGTGCATTTCTCCCCTTTTCTTCCATTTCCACCTTTGGATCCGGAGGTATCGTTGAAGGGTTTTGCATACCCTTCCTTCTTTGGATTTGCATGTGTTTTCCTTTTGTCTTTGTATTTAGATTTATGATATTCATGACTGCTACCATCTTGCACAGTAAGCCCATGTGCCTTTGAGCCTTTTCTTTTTCCCATATTGATGAGCTTGTTCTGCTCTTGTGTCAGAGACTCGATAAAGGCCTCAAGAGATGGCATTTTCTAGGTGGCTCCAGAGGCAAGCCTAACTGAATGAAATGTATATAAAAAAACTAAGTATTCTGGACCAAGTTTGGAGAGAATGGTAAGAACCATTTGTTTCTCCTCCTTAGATTTATCAACCACGCAAGCCTTGAGTTGCGACAACAAATCATTATATTTGGTAAAGAAATCTTGGAGATTGTCGAAGGTTTTTGGATCCATTGTGAGCAATTCAAACTCAAGCATGTGTCCTCTCATCTCATCCTTTTTTTCCAAAAATCCATTCCATGGTGGTCCATACTTCATTGGGGGTTTTACAGGAGGATATGTGAAAGAGGAATTCAAGAGAAATGAGACTGCAAATAGTTCCAAACGCTTCATCCATTTGATTTAGATACTTGGATTTTTCTATGGCTGATGTTGGTTCAGTTTATGTGTTCATGGTTAACCTGTATAATCCTCTACCTCGAAGATTCATTATCATATTCTCCTTCCATGCAAATAAATTGTACGGTGTAAGAATGAATTCTTTTGGAAATTCTATTTTTCCGCTATCTTCAATCTTTGGTACCTGCAAAAATAATTTGGTGTGTATTTTACCTAGTAGTCCATCAGATCTGATACCATGTAAATGTGTTGAACCTTCACAAAATAGATCTAGCTAGAAAATGACATACACAATTTATAGAGAAGATATGAGAAAAGAGAAGTAGGAGAGAAAGAATGGAAGAATTCACATTAACCAAATGAATGAATGATAATGTACACATGATGTACTATGTATAACTCAACTAATACGCACTGGAGGAGAAGAAAACGCACCATAATGGCAGTCTAGAGTGATCTGGACACACACTAGCAGTTATGGGAGTAAACTTCCACCTAGTCTAGTCTCTCAAGCAGTTATGAGAGTGAACTACCACCTAGTATGAGTTAACTAGCCTCTCAGTCTTCAGTTAATTGATTGAAATAGAGTGAAGTGAGGAGGAGATCATGGAATCATGAGTAATTCACTGGTATGGTGATGATCCCAAGGAAAATGTGCATTAGCTGGTGATGATCCCAATGTTGCATGGTGATAATCCCAATTTGGCATCTAGACTCCACTCAATTAATCAAACTGAAGTGTGAACTGAAGAGGATATTCTCCTAGAGGAATATTCTCCCTAAACTATAGGAGACTAAATAATTACTAATAAACATAGAGAAAACCTTAGGAAAAAGGAATCCTAGGTGTGTGCGAAGTATCTCCAACACTATCATGTAAGGATGCCATAAATAAATTGCATGAAGAATAACCATAAATAACTTTTCATAAGTTGATTTTCCCAAGTTATTATTAGACAATTGTCCATTGGTGAAATCAAGGGGGAATCCCTCTTGGATCAACACTAACCCAATACCTTTTTTGGGTGTGTCACATTACAAGAAAAAAGTATTGTTAAAGTCAGGCATGGCTAAGACAAGACTATTACACATATCCACTTTTAAATCCCAAAAAATACTATTCACCAACATCATTTCAGGCAAAGGATTTTTTCTTGAGTAAGGTGGTGAGGGAAGCTACAATTTTACCATAATTGTGCATAAAAATCCTCTAGTAACTAGTGAGGCCAAGGAAGCCATACAAACTTATGAGAGTCTTTGAGAAACTCTAATCTTTCATTGCCTTTATTTTCTTAGGATCAACACATACTTCCTCCCCATTGATAATGTGCCCCAAATATTCCAATTATGAGGCACTAAAGGAAAATTTAGAACAATTATAAAGGATTTGTAAGACTTGATCCACATGTGCCACATGTGGTATAGGATAAATCGATAGGTGCGGACACTAACTGATCTCCCTAGATCCACCTAGATCTAGAACAAAACACACCGGAACATGACGCTTTCCTTAAGTTTTAGGTATTGAATTTACTAACTAAAGAGGGATAGGTGACATACCATTTAAACGTTGCTTCCTCTCACCATCGCCATCCTAGCTCCGTTCCAATGCTCATACAATGATGAACCTGCAAAAGAACGCAACCAACCAAAGTGATAGTAATAGCATAAACTCAATATAAAACTATGTATGTGATCAAGGAATCATACAATAAAACACAACAAGCTTTATAGGAAAGAATCATATTAAATGTGAAAGAGAGATTACAACCATGGCCTTGATGTCGTAAGGTCCCTTCCAATTTTCCTTCGTTCCCCACACACTTCCACTCCAAGAATTTTGAGAGAATAGATATGATAATATTCACAATCTATCTTGACAAAATGGCTCATCTAGCCAAGCTAACAATCTCCAAAGCTCAATCCAATCCAAGCTAATCCCAAAAGATAATCTCATCCAAGCCAACTTTCTACATGAGAGCTCCTCTCCTTTTGTAAGTTGAAGAGGATAAGGTGAGGAGGTTAGGATGATCCCACTAAATCATGAAAGTGAGTAAGATCCAAACCATTCAGATGCCACCTCACCATGGAAGTTTTTCCTTCTAGAGGCATCGAGAAGATGCTCGTTTTTCCCACGTATGAGCATTCTCGCACCCTGCTTATAGAGAAACCTACGAACCTCTCGCAACCCAGCTATGGTGCAGCCTACGAGAATCAGGCATTCTCACACCCTAGCCATAGTGCAGCATGCGAAAATCATCTTTAATAGGGTTTTCATAAAGGAAAATGCAACTTCTTTTCTCAGGAAAAGTTATTCTCCCTTCTTTCTTCAGGAACTCGGGCCACTGACCCCTCTGAAGACTATAGATAGGTTTACATCATTAACGGTCATAGGGATGACAAAAATAATGTGTAACAGATAGCCCCCCAAAGTATGAAGGTAGAACAAAGTGATAGCTGAAATACTTTGTCGAGTGTGTGTAGGGAACAAGGAAGAGTCGGTCAAAAACCTGCCAACAAACAAGGAAATATAGTACAATAATATATCATCACTGAGGTAGGCATTCCCATACTCAAAATACAAATGACTCAAAGCATAAATGCCGACATGCAAAGATCCATGTCAAGTAAGACAGGTCATGGCCACCAAACATACACTGTGGATCCATGCCGATATGACTCAAATCTAAACATAGCCACCAAAAATACATTCTGGATCTATGTGTTAAAGACTCAAATTTGAACATAGCCACAAGACATACAATGTGTATCTATGCAACAGTACAAATTGAATATACTCCAACGCAACCTGAATCTATCAGAAAAGATCCAGGGTCTTCATCTCCACCACTCTATAGTACGAATCTAACCATGTGAATACATGTGTCGAAGTCGAACATGGTAGAAACCTCTTGATTACCAGTCATTAGTGTATACCATTAACAAGTGCGAGGTAAATCACCATTAATGTAAATGACTCCCAAGGTACACTAATACAATCCAACAAATGTGAATTAATGAGATGAAGTCGAACACTCGGCGGAATCTCCTGATCAGGGGTCAATAATGAAAACCCACTGTCAAAAGCGAGGAAACCTGCCATTGAGGCATGCAAGTTCCAATGTACCAATTAGCTTCTAATTCTAATTCTTGGATAATGAGTTGAATTCGAGAGGAAAAGACTCGTCACAGGAGGGCCTTAATGTATCCCACATCAATGACATGAAACAAGTAACAAGATTTGATGTAGATCAGAGTAACAAGTGATTCAGGACTGACTCAGAGATGGTCGACGCAATAGAAGGCTTAAAGACTGTAGAAATGGGCGACGTAATAGAAGGATTTTCGGGTTGAACTTCATTTTGAACATATTGATGACACGACAACTGTCTTGGAAACACTGACTCAACAATAGGGATCACAAACCAATTTGTAATCTTATAAAGGAGTATGATCAAGAGACAAGTAGATTTTCCAACCTAGACGCAAAGCGAGTGAAAGGGTGTCATGCTCAAAAGTGACTCTTCCATGAAATACAGGTTTAGACACATTTCTTTCCCAATTTTTCCCCCACCATTTCTGGCAAGTACCTCTTTATTTTTACACAAGCTTGAGGAGGATAACATATTCTTGAAATGTAAGCTCATCCTTAAGACGAGTCCCTCAGAATATGTTTAGCGAACCCTAGAAAGGAGTGGTTCGGTCCCATAAGGGCCTTTCGATGTTTGTTTAATGATTCCAAAGATAGAAAACTCAGGGGTTTTTCATGTTTATTGAGTCTAAAAAACACTTAAAGAGAACTCTCTCAGTTCCTTTTTTTGCAAAGTAGTATGATGACACCGAAAAAGAGATAAACTATCGCTCAACAGATGTTTTATTCAAATAATTTAACGAGCATGAAAAGAACAAGGTCGCTCGGCAATATTTTCATGTTTAGAGAGTCTAAAAAGAGCTTAAAGGGAACTCCAGGGGGTTCCTTTTTCGTATAACCTGTATGAGTCCAAAAAAGTGAGAAAAGTATACTCGGTTACATTCTCACGTATTTATGAGCACGAGAAAGAACAAAGAATAAGCTCAGTAAATTATTCACATGTATTAACGAGCATGAGAAAGAACAAAGACTAAGCTCAGGATTGTTTTCATTTTTACGCAAGCTTTAAAACAAAACGAAACTATGCTTGGACCTGGTTTCATTTTTACACAAGCTTGAACCAGAGGAAACTATGCTTGAGGTAAGTGGTTTCATTTTTACACAAGCTTTAACCATAGAAAACTATGCTTGGACTTCCCAACGCATTATCCACGAATTCGCATGGTTGGTACCCAAGTATCTTGGAAGTAGGCGTGACATATTTCTTTTAGATCCTCTATGTGAGAAGATTAATGAACACTTAAAGAATTGTAAGGAGGATGAGGCATTTCAGCCTTGGCTGATGGTTTTTCCATTTCCTCATGATCCTGAC
>ML812918.1:416048-435307 GCA_009831015.1 Picea engelmannii | reverse complement strand
TATATTTGTGAATAAAGAATGATCGTAGCTGACAATTAAGTAGTTGATTTGAGTTATTATAATCATAGTTAGTAGTTTGTGTATATATAAGTAGTTAGTAATTTGTAGTTAGATTAGTTAGTTTATTTTAGTTAGTTTTTATTGGTTTCTAGTTTCCTTAGTTTTAGTTTAATTTCTTTTATTTAATTAGTTAGTTTGTTTTAGTTAGTTTTTATTAGTTTCTAGTTTCCTTAGTTTAGATTATTTAGCTCAGATCACTTTCTCTTTGGTTTCCTTACGAGACCTTAGAGCGGCCAACGGAGCCGTTAAACTCGTCAGGGTGGTCCATACCAAACAGCTTGGGTTATTTAGACAACCCCGGACCGGTTCCACTCTCCCAGTTGACGGACGGTCATTTTCGCCCGTCAACAAGGTCTTCACTAGAAGGAAGAAACACACTCTGGAAGGACACCATGTCGAGGGTCGTGATAGGAGTAAAGAGATTAGGCTCTAACAACCCTATCGAAGAGATCACCATGTCAACTACTGGATCTAAGTCATCAGAAGTTGAAGTCATGGGAGACAATGCCACATAATTGACTTGTGGTGGGGCCAATACCGTCTGCATATAAGAACCATTTAGGGAGGCAATCCAGTCGGGGTCAATGAATGAAAGTTGATCAACACTCACAACTCGTCCATCGTGAGGGAAAGATATCACACGAAAAAGAGTAGACACAATAGCTTTCATGGCATAGACATAATCTCGCCCAAGGTGTAAAGCGAAATCCAAGGGGTCTTGGATGACCATGACATCAATAAAGACATGTTTCCCTCCCAAAGTTACAAGAAACTGAGGAAGGGTCCCTAAAGTTTGACTGGTTCTTTTGTTAAAAGCTAACAAATTTTGCGTAACCGGGGCAAGCTGAGGACAACCCAAAGATTGCCAAGCAAAAGAGGACAAAATGATAACAGACGCACCTTCATCTATCAATGTCTGAGGAACGTCCCAACCACAAACTTGCACTGTAATCTGGAAAGGAACGTGAGAGGGAAGATGAGGTCCAGTTAGCACACCCTAATTAAAAAGGATGGCCTCGTTACTTGGATGGGTTTCCACAGGAGAAGGAGGAATAGCCCCCGGCATGGTAGATTCTATATCAACGAGAAAAACATGGGCAATATCGGGTTTACTCCTTAGTGGGAGAGTAGGATCGACTGATGACGAGATCAGATCGACCACGTGGGTTGCATTCTCCAAGGGGAGAATGGGGTCGACAGGTGGAAATGGATCAACCACTTGGGTGACACTCTCTAACGGGAGAGTGGGATCGACTGAGGATGGGATCGGATCGACCGCTTTAGTTTCACTCTCTAAGGGGAGAGTGGGATTGACCGAAGATGGTATCGGATCAATCACTTTGTCAACTGGTTCAATTAAGGATGTGACCAGATTGACGACATGATCAATCGGATTGACTAGCGACGAGTCCAGAGTGATCATTCCATCAACTACAGGGGGGTTGAGAGAAAACTTACAATAAGCAACTGAAAGTTGAGGCTGTGAAACAGTCATGTATTCCAGTAATTTCGAGGCTTTGTCCATATGAGGGAAACAGTGAGTTAGATGAATCCCTTTGCATAATATACATGGGAACTTGACTCTACTTTTCTTCTTCCCAATGGTATCGTGACTAGTTGACGGGAGGTCATCAACATGTTGTTCAGAGGCTGACGATATGGGTTGGTCAGGGTGTGTAGACCATACTTCTATAACCTTGGATAGACCAGGGCAATCCTTAAGAAGATGGCTACCCTTACAAATCCTGCAAGGGTACTTGGGTTTACGAGTTGTTTGGGTGATCTTGACATCATCAACACTCCCAACATGATTAACAGTAACTGGTTGTTTTCCAACATGTTTTACAGTGGTTGGAGGTTTTGACCCTTGTTTATATTTCTTCTTCTTATTCTTCTTTTCTTCTTCTTCTTATTCACCGGGTTACTAGCTTCAAAACTTTCACTTGACGAAGAAGATGAAACGGAAGGTGACCTTGCAAGCAAAGAAGGCGAAGAATACCTTACTGGTGAAGAAGGTGAAGGATCAACATGAGGTTGATTCTCTTGGGGGGGAGTGCTTACGACTGAAGCACTTACTGCATTCAGGATTACCTGAGTGGAAAACAACCATACCGGTAATCCAATTGTGAGACCTAGAAGGCTCAAAGTAGCGATGTGAGGAGGACCAATGTTTCCGTAAGAAGGAAAAACAAAAGGTTCCCTTGGAGCAGAGGTTCCTTCATTGATCATTTTAGGAACTGACGCAATTAAAAACAAAAATACAATCTAGAGTCCACTAGGGAGAACAAACAACACACGCTAAAAATCTAGTAAGCAAGCAAGCAAACAAAACCTTCTCACAATGAGCGCACTAGTTAGTGATGAAATCCAACATCGTGAGAACAATGTAAGAAGGGGATGAGATAGAGCAGGTGGAAAAGTTACGTTGACAACCTGCTTAATGGACTTACACCCTGGTTCAAGATCCCACACATAATCGTGGGTATACCCTCCAAGGAGCCTGAGTGAGTTTGGCCAACATCGATTCCAGGTACCTTGAAGACTTGCCCCTCCACAGTCACCTCGCGTAAAGAACCTAGAGAGATAGGCCACTAAGGTTACCAATTACTACAGTGATTCCTGGGGAAATAGTCGACATTTCGATCCACGTGCAAGGGAAGGGTATCTAGCTTGAAATCAACTTGAAAGGCTTCCACTCATCATTGTGGGTATACCTCTCAAGCGACCCCCATAATACACGTAACCTCTACACCAAGAACAACACAGCAGGGTGAGTAACTCTGTCAGTCTCAATGTGACCTCATGATAGACCCTTGTGTTAGAAGGGCTTCCCAGGATAAAATGTAATAAGTGGATTTCACCGCTCCCTAACGCAAGATTCTACGTTTGTTTGCAGATTTAGAAAGTTATCTTTCACACCTATTCCAAAGCCCTACAACTAATCTAATGTAGGTTTGCTACCAAAAAATATAAAAATGTCTAATCAATTTTTATAAGCGCTTTATTTTATGGATGTTGTTACTCAAGAGGAAAATGGCATGGACAATATGGTGTTTTGACCGACTCGAATGTTATGCAAAGAGATGAAGATGCAATCTTTTCATTTCGATGAAAGATATGCTACGAGAAGGAGAAAACATTGATCATTCCCATATACACAATGTCCCAAAATATATTAAACTCATCAATATCAAGATTCTCAAGAAATGAGAAAAAGATACTGTACACCAATGCACGATTCATGCCCCCCCCCTCGGCCATGAGGGGAATTTTTTTTATAATTTAAGATCAAAAAATGCCAAGAATCATGCAATTCCGCTACTTCAAATGCAAGGATGCCCCCAATCCAATATAAAGCAAGAAATTAAATCTTTTTGTTTCAAAAATTTCACTAAAAGCAATAATGAACTTTCTTAAACCAAAGAAACCCAAACTAAAAGTTTTCTTTTAAAGCGAACTATTCAGAAGAAATTTGATCTTTCCCTAAACAATTCTAAAGAAAACATAGGCTTTGGAATTGAAATACACTCAAAGCAAGATACTAATCCTTAAAAACCAAACAAAGAAAAGATGGCTAAAAGAAACTCAAAGAATGTCAAGCAGACTGTAAACAGATCAATATAGGGTCCAAAAGTTCAATCCAGTTGATCAAAGAAAAACTGGGCATCAAAATATAGGAAAGCCTAATTCCAAACAAAAATTTCAAATGGGTTCGCAGCCTAGCTATAGGGTGCAGTGCGAAAATCAGTGGAGTTCGTAGGCTGGACACAGGTAGGGTGCGAACATGTCGCATTGGATCACATAGTAGGGTGCGAAACTGAGGGGTTTTCGCAGGCTGTAGACCAGTACAGTGCGATACTGCTTGAAATTAAAGAGAATTTGGAAAAGGACAAAAGAGTATAAGTGAACTTTCAGATCCCAAGAGTCTGGATGGATCTCCCACAGACTCAGAAACCAGAAAATAAGCAATCAAAGCAAGGGAAACTAGATTAACTAGGAAACAATCTGTTCCCCAGTGGAGTCGCCAATTTTGGTATAGGATAAATCGGTAGGTGCGGACACTAACTGATCTCCCTAGATCCACCTAGATCTAGAACAAAACACACCAGAACATGACAATTTCCTTAAGTTTTAGATATTGAATTTACTAATTAAAGAGGGATAGGTGACATACCGTTTAAACGTCGCTTCCCCTCACCATCGCCATCCTAGCTCCGTTCCAACACTCATACAATGATGAACCTACAAAAGAACGCAACCAACCAAAGTGATAGTAATAGCATAAACTCAATATAAACCTATGTATGTGATCAAGGAATCATACAATAAAACACAACAAGCTTTATAGGAAAGAATCATATTATTGTATCATATTAAATGTGAAAGAGAGATTACAACAATGGCCTTGATGTCGTAAGTTCCCTTCCAATTGTCCTTCGTTCCCCACACACTTCCATTCCAATAATTTTGAGAGCATAGATCTGATAATATTCACAATCTATCTTGACAAAATGGCTCATCTAGCCAAGCTAACAATCTCCAAAGCTCAATCCAATCCAAGCTAATCCCAAAAGCTAATCTCATCCAAGACAACTTTCTCCATGAGATCTCCTCTCCTTTTATAAGTTGAAGAGGATAAGGTGAGGAGGTTAGGATTATCCCACTAAATCATGAAAGTGAGTAAGATCCAAACCATTCAGATGCCACCTCACCATGGAAGTTTCTCCTTCTAGAGGCATCGAGAAGATGCTCGTTTTTCCCACGTATGAGAATTCTCGCACCCTTCTTATAGAGCAACTTGCAAACCTCTCACAACCTAGCTATGGTTCAGCCTGTGAGAATCATGCATTCTCGCACCCTAGCCATAGTGCAACATGCGAAAATCATCTTTAATAGGGTTTTCATAAAGGAAAATACAACTTCTTTTCTCAGGAAAAGTTCTTCTCCCTTCTTTCTTCAGGAACTCAGGCCATTGACCCCTCTGAAGACTATAGACAGGTTTACATCATTAACGGTCATAGGGATGATGAAAATAATGTGTAACAACATGTGTCTCCCAAGTTTCGTTGTAGACCAAAATATCATCATAGAGGACACAGACAAAATGGTGTAGAAGTGGTTGAAAGATCTTCCTTACGAGGCTTTGAAAAGTGGAAGGTGCATTGCACAGGCCAAAAGGCATCATTAATAACTAATAATGACCTTCGTGTGTGTGGAAATTAGTTTTAGGAATATATTCTTCCTTCATTCTAATTTGGTTATAACATGAACAAAGATCAAGTTTAGTGAAGAATTATGCTCCATGTAACTCATTGAAGAGGTCCTCAATGACTAGAATGAGAAATTTATTTGTGACTGTCAATTTGTTAAGAGATTGTAAGTTGAGACATATGCACCAAGAACCTTCTTTTTTAAGAACTGTGATAGTAGGAGAGGATTAGTGGTTGGTACCAAGATGGATCACACCTACTGCCAACAATTCTTAGAAATTTTTATTTTATTTCTTAGTGCAAAAATATAGCAATATGAGCATACATTGGATGGTTGGATACCCAGGATTAGTGGGATACTATGATCATACTCACCACGTGAGGGTGGTATTCTTGGGGAAGTTCAAATACATGTTGGTGTTTATCCAAAATTGACTACGATATAGGGGGAATTGATTCAAAAATGTCCTTGAATACTTGAATAACATGGACTTATGCAATAATAACCAAATGACCCTTCTTCAATAAATTTTCCATATGATGGGAACTAACTATTTTCAAAGATATTTCTTTGAGACCTTCGAGAGTGTAGTAATGCTCGTCCTTCTTAAAAATTATGTATAATTCCAAAAATTTGAGGGTTATGGGGCCTAATGTTCTCAACCATTCAACACTAAAACAATATCAAAACCACCCATTTCAATGGTGTACATGCAAGTTTTTAGGATATAATCACCCATTTGGAGTTTCACATTTTCACACTTGCCACCACATTTCATAGATGCCCCATCTGCAATCATAATTTGTAAGTTGTTAACATGGGTATAATAATGTGTTTCTTTACTAATACGATGATGAATGCGATTGTGGGTGCCACCATTGTCTATTAAGCCAATGAGATTCCTATATTTCTTGATATAATTGATCAGCTTCAATGTTTGAGGAGATGACATGTCAATCAAGGCAGGAGGGGATATTTGGGATTCTTCACAATGCTAATCTGGAGTAGGATTGTCCTTCGTAGGAGGTGGGGTTTCCTCCAGAGGAACCTTGTCAACTTCTGCGTTATAAGTGTACTTAAATACAATCATAAATAATTTATTTTCCTTGCATTTATGCCTTGGGAAATATTTGTCAACATTATAGTAGAGACCCTTGAGTTGATGCTTACCATTTTGGCTCATGTCAACTTGTGTACCTTGAGAGGTGGAATAGACTATAGAGGAGATACAATGTTTTGGCATGGGCATGTAACAATGTTTTGGCATTTAGACTAGGCATATGACACAACTTGTGCACAACAAGCGAGTTGAGAGGCCTCCAACGAGGTAGTGGGGTGATTCATCTCAACTTGGGCTTATATTCCCTCCTTGAGACCACTAATAAAACATTAGAAAAATTGATTTGTTAAATTTTCTATTTTGATTTCCAAATGCTCAAAGGTGTAAATATATTCTTCCACCATGCCTATTTGATGCAATTTGGTAAGTGGCCCAATAAAATTAATATCTGTGACAAAACAAGAAAAAATGGCTTTAACAAACTACTTCCATACAATGAATCATGGAGATGATTTCTTATTCCATTGCCACCACTGCCAACATTTCTTATCCAGATATATATCTCCTATTTTAAGTTTCAATAAGTCATCCTCTATAACATGGAAGGAAAAGTAGTGTACCATTTGGTCAAACATATCCTTTTAGAAATGACCCATCAAACTTATTTAGATCGACCTTAGGTAATAGATAACATATTGGGGAATTGTTGGGAAGGGGTTTGACATTGTGGGAGCTATCACCACGATACCTTCATCATCAAAATGCTTACCCTTGTGAGAGCCTTCGCTAGAGAAACATTCACCATCATGATGCTTACCCTCGAGCTTGCCAATTTTATCAAAACAAAGTGAGAGTTTCCCATTGATAGTAGTCACGTGGGCCTAAAGTTCCTTGAAAACTTGCATTATGTTTTCCATGGTTGTCATGCTTCAAGTATGGGTCATGAGACCACTAGGACCACCTAAAGGGTTACCCAAGAGCTATATAAACACAATCAATGTGTGTAAGGAATATTTTGAGATAGGTCTCCAACAATGGTACTGGCGAGCCCATAATGTTTTTTACTCTAGTGACAATATTATCGTTGTCTGAGTATTAGTGCATTAATGGCATTCCCATATTCTTGATATTCCAAAAGAATGTTTTTTTATATTATCTAGGCTACAAAGACTAGGGTTCACAAGGTCCTAAGAGCACATGAGTGTCAATTTCTATAACTCTTTGATACACCGAAGGTTTTCTAACAATAGTACTCAACCAAATATTTCATGGCACTAACTAAGGAGGATAGATCATACCTTTAGCCACACTATCCAATTCCCTAGTAAAAGGAGAGTGATCTCCATGAATGTTGTTCTAGGTGTACTATAGCAATATGATAACTGAGAGGCTTGTGTAAGCCTAGTTTCATGTGCACCTAAGGGATTCTGATATACTTGAAGATACATGGAAGATCAAATCCATAGACAAATTTTGTCTCATGTGGTACTACTTACCAGGTACCAACAAAGGTGTACAAGGGAATCCAACTAGGTGACCCCACTTGTATTACATGTGTGTATGCTTCCCAATCATAGTTATACTTATCGAACAATAACTCTATGTGTTTAAGATGTTTGAACACATCTCTAGCTTAAAAAATTCTCTAAAAATTAGGTGTGTGTTGACATAGGAAAGTGTTTTGATACCACTTATGGCGTTCCTTGATAGTTGAAACAAAATAATCAGAGAAATATAGACAAAAATGTAATCACAAAAAAAATAAAACATAAATAGAGTATTGCAACAAAAACATTAGGAAAACCTTTATATATTCTAAATAGAAAGCAATGTTCACTAGCCTTTTCTAGGAGGAAACCTCTAATCGAGAAAAGCTATAACGCAATATCAAAATACTTTTTGTACCTGATTACATAGCTTCTACTACTAAAAATAGTTTCTAATGGACCAAACCTTAACCACCTAGTGGCCCTTCATTAATGAGGCTACAACAACTAATTAGTGGACCTTCTTTAGTGAGGCTACCTCTCATTTATTGATTATATATTCAAACTAACCAGTGGGCGTTATTTAATAGAAAATGCCACAATACATTAAGTAACAAACTATCCCTTAACTAGGGGTGTTAGGGTGGAACCCTAACACTTTCCATATAGGATATTCATGATAAGCAACTTGTTGAGATGAATTCACTATAGGATACTATGTTTTGTTAATCTTGACTCGGTCATAGAGTAGATAAGATAACCTTGATATGGTCAATGATGGGTTTATTGTTGGTGGTTTACGGGCCCATGGTAATTTCCCATGGAATTATATGTAATGAAGTCTATTTAAAAGATTGAAGAACTCCATTGTAAAATGCCTCAAGTGGCCCGATGTTTGGCCATATTGGATAAGGTTAGTAAACATATATATCTTGAGTGTTGGTTTTCTTGGTTAAGGATTTCCATGGTAAACATTGACTTTATGTACTTGTTGGTTTGTGGATTTTGTGTTGTAGTTAATATTTCTCTCAGATTTTAACATTTGGTAACAAAGCATGGGTTGAATTGGACTCTCTCATTAGAGCGGTATGATGTTGGGAGCATGGGAGACATAAAATGAAGAACGGTTCATGGGTATATGAATCATGGTAAAATGGCATATGGAAATTCATTACAAGGATTAATGTGGAGCATCGTCAGAAGCACACAAAGGATAACATTTAAAGAAGTACTCAATTAAGGAGTTCTTTCATTCACTTTATTTGGAACACAAATGAATGCATGAAAAGAAGCAAGTGAATGCTTTAAGCATCATTTTCTTAGGCACAATTGTAATCATTTTTATGGAGTTGATATTTTATCACATGTAAAATGGGCGTATAGTTGTAATACCTATTTAAGCATGCATACCACTGGTTTGAAAGTTCATTGGTGTAAAGTCTAGACATAGACTTAGGTGATGAGGGGGGAATGCATGAGGAACGTTGTATCCTCAGAAACTGGTAAATAATTTTTGAGGTGGTAGGTGAATATCCCAAGTCAAGTTTAAAGGGGGGAATGTTGGGTTAATCTTGACTTGGTCATAGAGTAAATAAGATAACCTTGATACAATTGATGATGGGTTTATCGTTGGTGGTTTACTGGCCCATGGTATTCATCCATGGAATTATATGTAATGAAGTATATTTAAAGGCTTGAAGAAATCCATTGTAAAATGTTGCAAGTGGCCTAGTGTTTGGCCAACTTGGATAAGGTCAGTAAAGATATATATCTTGAGTGTTGGTTTTCTCGATTAAGGGTTTCCATGGTAAACATTAACTTTATGTACTTGTTGGTGCATGGATTTTTTGTTGTATTTAATATTTCTCTCTCATATTTTAACATAATAGTGATCAACTTGAAATCTGTATTACTTCTATGTAGGAAACTTATGCCTAACTTTATCTCTAAGTTACATCCTTCCAAGTCACAATGTATCATCTTTGTGATCAACTACAAAAAAAGAAAGAGGCTATCAATTGTTTGCAAAAGGATATACGATGATCTCTTGATTCATCTTCTTCTCCAATTTGAGAGTTCTGCTATACTTTCCCAACTTTGATAAGTATACAAAAGGTGTGCAATCCAAACTACTATTGTAGATGGGTTAGACTAGTTACGTATTTGACAAGCATGAGCAAGGAATTTTCATTCCTTTTTTACCTAAGTTTGGTCATGATAGAATTTCCTCTTTGAGTTCCCTTGATCTCTTGGCCACCTTTGTTTTTAGGAACTACATCTTGCTCCATCCACTCATTCTTTTTAAATGGGAACTTGACTTTTTATGGATGGTAAATCGGGAAGAAGTTCAACCCATGCTCACACACATAATCTAGGGTTGGTATGTTGCCAAAGACATACAATAATCTGTTTGAAGGATACATCAACAATATTTAATATAATTAATAGCCATAACCTGCAAACCCCACACAAGGGAGAAGCATGCCCACCAAGAATTGAACTTGGGTCATTGTCACAATAGTCACTTCAAGTTTTTACGAGACCATAACCAGATGATCTCCATCCTATGATTGTATGCTAAAGATTGATCAGTTTCATCTGGTACAAATTCACATGAGTCTAGTTGTGAATCTTCCACTTATTGAGCTACATATTTTGTTCCACCAACACCTACTTCAATGTCATCCTCATCTCATCCATATCTTTACCTTAATCACAATGATCAAAGGTATTCTCTAGCTCCTTCTACGTATCAAAGATCCTGTTGATATGCTAATAGTTCCTCTTACAAATCATTATTGAGGAGGTGTTAAAGGAATTTTTTTGGGTCAATCCTTAGCACTAGGGCATATTGTGGTTGGATAGATGTTTTATCATGGTCTAATTTGAGAAACTACTTGAGGAACTCTTACTAAATTGTGTCAATAACTATATGCATGTAAATTCATCCTTGTGCTCTTTAATTGATTGATCACCATGTAGTCTCTACCTCTGACTACTTTGATGGCTTGTTTTCACTTCTTTAGTGATTTATTGAAGCACTTGTTGAGTATTTGGCCCTCTTGCAAAGAAAGGTGGATGGTCAACTCACCAATTCCTAGTTTGAAGAACTTGTGTTGATCTCTAAGATGTGAGTTTAGTGACATCACACTTATCTTTCATAGGATTCTTTGTTTCCTTGGAGCATTTTGTGGATCTTCGACACTCTTGCACTAAGTGTATCTTCATTGGATCACTCTCAACTTCAACATGTTTATGTCATTTTTATGTCATCTATGGACAATGTGTATGTTGGAAACATTATGAGATTTTATATCCCTACCTTGACTGTGTGTGCATATGCTCATTGAACGAGATCAATGTATCCTTTATCGCTTTTGAAGAGATTCATGTGAAGAATTTTTGGTTTTCAAAATGTTATAGGTTTAAAAAAGAACTCTCAATTTGAGTTTGTTTTTATCTCATTAAGTAGCAATTCCAACATTGTCCACTTTTCTTTTATTTCTTATATAGTGGTAGATCTATGACTACGATGTGCTAATACTTTATTTTTTATTTATATTTTTCCCAATATTATGTCAAGCCACTAGCACTTGTTTTTATTGCCTTTGAAAAAATAAAATTGACTACAAGTCGATAGAAAAAAATTGATATGATATAACTTGAAAAAAAACAAACCCTGAAGGTTCCTTCATAAAGTCATCCTCTCATGAAAGAAATAAATTGATATGATATCACTTGAAAAGAAACAAACTTGGAAGGTTCCTTCATAAAGTCATCCTAGCATGAAAGAAATACATCATATTAATATGAATATTGATATGTGATGGTATCATTCAATTACAATGACAAGTATATAAATATACATTGAAATAATAAATCACATTTTGAATATATCACTTATCATTATTACAACATAAATATAAATTATAACCTATACCTAATATTAAATAATAATTATTCACAACATTGATAATAATATACCATAAACTTATTTGGTAAATAACCTCATCACATTTTGAATATATCACTTATTATTATTACAACATAAATATAAATTATAACCTATAACTAATATTAAATAATAATTATTCACAACATTGATAATAATATACCATAAACTTATTTGGTAAATAACCTCATCACATTTTGAATATATCACTTATCATTATTACAATATAAATATAAATTATAACCTATAACTAATATTAAATAATAATTATTCACAACATTGATAATAATATACCATAAACTTATTTGGTAAATAACCTCATGAATTACTATTCAACTTTACTCAATGAATTGCAAAAGCTCCTTACTCTCTTGTACCACAAGAGACTTTAAAAAATTCAACTCCAACTCAAAAATATTTTTCCTATAAGGATTTACCGGATTTACCATCCCAAATGAATATATTTTTCTATAGGGAGTTACCATCCCAAATGCATATAGTTTACACTTGAAACGATGACAACCAAAATCAATCCATTGGCATTAACCCTACTTTAATGATTTACCATCCCATTTGTATATACTTTACATTTGTACTTATGGGTTTAATACCAAGAATTTGAAACATATTTACATGAATTCCAACTTTCTGTACCCAAGACCTAGGGCTTTTTCTTTTTCTTTTGACTAATCAAAACAGTAAGGTAGCATGGGTTTAATACACGTGTGTTTGTCACAAATAGTAGTAATTCTCGCTATGAAGAGCTCATTATGGTTGTGTTGTTATCCTACCTCATGTAGGATAGAGAGCTTTGTGCTTCCCTTAAGGCGATATATATATATATATATATATATATATATATATATATATATATATATATATATATAAACTATGTTGAAATTCATGGAAATCTACTTAGTTTTAATGCCATCTAAATTGGGAAACTTCTTCGTTGTTAGATATTTATTACTATTTTGATCTGCATTTTTTTTGACTTCTCTCAAATGAATTCAAAGAGAAGTTGGTTTGACCACTTACTAGTCAATTTAGAAAAAAATTATTTTTATTTATTTATTAATATATTTAATATATATATTATAAATAGAAGTTAATTAGTAAATTATTTCAATTATTTAAGTGGAAGTTATTTTTAAATATAATAATTATTTTGGTTATAAGTTATAATTTACATAATCCATGGAACTTTGATAATAAAACTTTATCTTTATTAGTTTATGCTTATTTTAAAACCACTCAAATTATCTTAAATTTCAAAAAAATAAACTAAAACTAAATTTTACAATATAAAAAATGAAGTTATTTAGTTATTAACTCACTTTTTATAATTTTATATAATTGTTTTTCCCAAATTTATATAAAAATAAAAATGAAAAACATTCAAAATATTTGGAAAAACAATATTTAGTTATCACCACTTAAACATTTAAAATTGAGCAGGAATGAGTGAAATTTACAATAATTTATTGAAATTTTAAATATATTTTGATTATAATTTTTTTTTTTAAATATAATATGATGAGAATTTGTCTATTAGACTTTAAGAAATGTAAGAGACTACTTCTATTTATTTAAAATTTTATTTTTGTGCTCAAAGAGTATTAGGAGAAATGTTCCTAGATCACCATAGTTTTGATGATTTAGAAGGTTAGGAAGGTAGATATTGTAACAAATATTTTGAAATTGTGATCTAGTTTGGATATATGTAGGGTACTCTAAGAGAAAATGATTTTCATATTCAATCCTCTTAGTGTCACAAACATGGTAGATTCTCTCATCCCAGGGTGTTTGGGATTTGCCTAATGCCCAATTTCACTATGCAACACATGAGAGTTCGCTCTTATTTTAGCAATGCTGATTTTCTTCTTTGCACTAGTCAAAATTGAGAGATACTTTTGATCTTCTAAACTAGGGTTGACCACCTCATTGTAGTATCTTAATTTTCTTTTATCCTCTAATTCATCCCACCACAGATTCTCCTTAAATTTAGAGGTAATAATATTTTTATATTATCGGTATTTTGCATAGTAACTTCTTGTATTTCCCAATGATTTAACCAAGACTTAGCATCTTTATGCCATCCTCGCTTGAGCCATTGGTGGTTTTGGCCGGAGTTTGAAGCAATTGTGAGGATCCTTTTGTCATCCATGTTGTTTATCATGTTCTTGTACATTAAGTACCTAATCATAGTCGTGCTCTCAATGTGGGAAAGGATTGCTTCTATGAGGAGGATTGGATAGGGTGTGTTGCCTTTAATTTTGATATTATAAGTTATAAAATTCTTTTGGATTTGCTCTATCTTTCTCTAGGATTCTCTAGAGATACTACATCCTCAAACTTCACATCAATATAAGATAATAGGAGTGACGAGAGTCTCAAAGATGAGTCTTTTCTTATCCAATAACCAATGGTCTGTGAATTTACACAGTGTTTTCAAGCCCATAATAATCTTTCCACCCTCCATTTATCCTTCTCTCAATGCTATAGTTCCAAATGATCTTGTGATGAATATCAATTCTGAAATACTTGTATGAAGACACTTCCTCCAAGCTATTGTTGTCATAAACAAAATTTATCGTAGGTGATCTTTTTGGATTTAGTTATCATAACCTTTGATTTTTCAGTGTTCATAATCAATACTCATATTAGTGTAGAAATCCTTGAGGATTTTTACTTTCTTACCAAGGACTCCTTTCCATAAGAACAATACCATTGGCGTAAAGAAGAAGGATGAAGACTATATCAACAAGAGTCGGGCTGAAACAACCCACATATTCCAAACAATCTTCTAACCTGTCAATGTATATGCCAAAAAGGGTAGGGGACATGGGACAACCTTGCTTGACTCCTATATTACAATTAATTTCTTCTGATCAACCATCAATGTTCCTAAAATTGGAAATAACATTCTCATACAACCTTACCGTGGTAGCTCTTAGCTAGGAAGGGACTCTCAACTCGGAAGGAACTTTGATCTCTTCTAACCTTTTCCAAAGGTTAGTCTTTGACACTGTGTCAAATGATTTTCTAAAATCAATGAAACAACAAAGGGGTTTGGTTTTATTATTGCAACATTCCTCCACAATGATCCTAAGCATAACAAGGTGGACCACAACAGAATGATGGCCTCTAAACTTGATCTAGCCTTTAACTCTTTTTCCATGGTTTTCTAGCCATATCTTGATCTTCTTTTCCAAAATATTTTTGTATAGCTTGGCTAAAATGAGGATAATCATAATGGTCCTATAATTAGAGAGATTGATTTTATCACCACTTTTAAAAAAAGGTAGAATGGGGCTTTGAGTCCGGGGTTTTGTGAATCTCTGCTTGACTACTAAATTGAAGAGCTTGTGTAGGTGAAGGATGAGGATAAACACTCCAATTTTTAAGAATTCAGCTTGGTAGCCTTCAATGTCCTTAGCTTTCCCTTTTACAAGTTGATTAAACCCAAACTTTAAGTCTTCTATAGAAAAAAATTCATCCTCTATAGAAATGTTTGGAATGTTGTCCACAACAATAGGGGATTTGTAAATATTTTTGTGGTAGGAATTATAGTCCCTCGGGGGAATCTATTATTCTTTTTAGTTTTAACAAGTCATAATTTGCCTCTAGAATTTTTTGGATATAGCTTAGATAGGCACACAATCTTTTCTTGCTTTTTATTTATGTAGTGTCTTTTTTTCCTTTTAATAAGGGCTTTGTATATATTTATCTTATTGGATTTTAAGGACTCATTGAAAGCATCCCTAATGGTTTTTCTAGCAATTTTACACTTCTTATCATACTTAGGGTTAACTATGTTGTTTTTCATTTTACATGGCACCTCTATAGAGAATTAGTTAGTGAAAGTAGAGAGGGTTGTCATAAAATTCCGATAGAGGCCTTCAATATCGTTCTTATACAATATGAGATTTAATTTACTATTTAAGTCATTTAAAAAAATATTAGACTTTATTTTTGTCAAAAAAACAAGTGCCTTTGGTTATCATAGTTCTCTTGAATGGAGCTTTTGTGCATGACTAAGTTTAGAGTTAAGGTTAAAGATCTGTGATAATAGTTAGGCTCATGGTTATTTAAAAGATCAAAATTTACTATTTGGTTGTATATGAGGATGTCAAATATCACATAATCCATGACATTGCTGCCCAACCCATGGATAGAAGTCATATAGTTAGATTTCAACCACTTCATTAGACCATTGCAAATTATTAGATCTTGAGAAATGTAGAGCTTGATTAGCTTGGTACCCAAGAAGTTCTCACTCAAGTCTTTAGAGTTTCTTTAGTATTTGTTAGCTAAACAAGATCCTCATCTAACCATATAGGATTAGTGTTGGAATCGTTGCTTAAAATAATAGCTTGATTAGTAGCAATTCTAGCATTAAAGTCTTCTAGTTGGAGGATTCTACCTTTATTTCTCAGACTATAGATATCTTGTTCTAATTTTTTGTAGGGATAGTTCTTATCTAGATTGTTTTTCTTATAGAAGGTAGAATTAATAGATGTTGAATAACATATTACTATATAAATCTTCTTAGCCTTAATATATGATATCTCCATCCATAAGTACTAATTGAGA
This sequence comes from Picea engelmannii, assembly GCA_009831015.1. NCBI lineage: Eukaryota > Viridiplantae > Streptophyta > Pinopsida > Pinales > Pinaceae > Picea > Picea engelmannii. Next base: position 418,941 of record ML812918.1, on the reverse strand, counting down.
GGGTCTTTCTTATGAAGGAGAAATGTTCATTTTTATGTAATAAGCTATATCTCCAATCTCTTTGCAGGAGGAATTCTTGTTCCATACAGATCACAATACAAATCCTTCTATGTTAGGGATCTTAGATTCTTCATGCTCCCAAGTTTTAATCAAAAATATAATATCAGTTTCATTCGGGATCTAACTTAATATAGACCCTTTGCTCTATGAAAAACCATGATAGAGCATAAGCTTACTCTTAACAATTTTTTTTTTTTCAAAGTGAAACTTTGACCTAGCTAGTTAAAGCCAAGGGTGGACCACCGAAAAAAAAGACAGAAGAGAAGGAAAGGTGCACGAGAGTAGACCACTAACCTTTTGCAACCCAAAATCCAACTATAAGCTTTTTAGCACAACAATTTCAATAAAATTGAAGATCATTTATTCAAATTACAATATTTTATAAATAAATAAGTAAAATTAAATATTTCAATTTAAAATAGATATAATTTTATAAATAAATAAGTAAAATTAAATATTTCAATTTAAAATAGATATAATTTTAGATTATTATATATTATATATTTTAAGATATATACCATTAAATTTTAAAGTTTTTAAAATTATATATATAGGTAAGTATATAGTGTTATAGGTAAACACAAACACCCGAACACACACATAGGTAGGTGGGTGCGTTAGTCATACTTCTAGAGAACTCGTGGTGCGCACGCACAACTTTAATCGCTGGGTAACAAAGCAGTATTTTAGGTGATTAATTAATCAGTTGAAGGATAATCCACGTGGATGTGCGGTGACTAATTAATTAGTGAGTAAATTGTTAGTAAAAAATGAGGCTCCCAATAAAATACGTCATACATGCTTTGCTGTAAAAGGACAAAAATCAATCCGGGTAGAGAATAATTTGTAGTCCACATGCACACGTCATCCGTTGCTGCAGTGCAGACCAGGAAAAAATATTTACTGTGAGACGAAGTTCTAGAAGCCCACAAATGGGCTTCCACGTGGGATTGCCAGCCAGCGGCCGCGGCAACACAGAGAAAAGTAAAAGATGAGATGAGCAGCGACGAAGGTTCCTTTCCTTTTCCATTCCGCGTCTGCAGCGTTGATAACGCGGAGGCGACGGCGCTGTTCCCACCATCACCGTCAAGTTTCAAATCACAATTCTGTAGTATTGACCCCATTATAGAACCCTAACCCTAGCAATTTCCAGTGTAGGACGCGGTCAAATATTAATTAAATCGCTAATTCTTTGTAATTGAAACCCCCCGCTTGACTCCTACTAATACGCCCCACTCCGACACTTCCTCACCATTCCGATATTTCCTCTTCTCTCATTTTCTTTCACCCATTTTCACAGTATTCGCTGGGCATCTACAGGCTGAGCGGGCGCTTACAGACTGTTCCGGGCGTTTCAGTTGCTAAAATTGGTGTTGAGATTTGAATATGGTGCCTGCTGTCGATGGGGTGTGGGAGGAATTGGGCGCGGGAAGATTGTCTTCTCCAAAAAGCAATGCCTTGGCCGCGTGGAGATTCGAACCCTGTTCGACTTTGAACGATAAATCGAAGCAGGGCGGGTGGAGAGCCCAGTCGTGGCAGCAGCATGAGATGGAGTCCCTGACGTTGGCTCTGCAGAGAGAATTGTCTTCTTCTTCCACCGGAAACAACAACGACAACAAGAACAAGAACAAGAAGACGCTTCAGGTTTCTGACTCGTCGATGGCGTCCCCGGGGACGGGGTTCAATGCGTTGGCGACTCCATCGTCGTCGTCTTCTTCTTCACGGCATCTCGACGCCGTCGGCTCGCCCGTCACGAGCTCTGAGGCGGACACCAGTCGCGCAAAATCCCATCTCGTTGCTCCTGAAGGAAGCAACGGTGTTTGTGGAATTGTCGGCCATGGTAATCAGTTGTCGGGCGACGGTGGCAGGGCTTCACCGGCGCCGGTGGGCAACAAGAATCATCCGTTGAGTACCATCAACGGCGGTAAGGTGAGCAAGACTCGGCGCTCCAGGGCGTCGAGCAAGTCTCCGATTACGTTTCTGAATGCGGATCCCGCAAACTTCAGAGCCATGGTTCAGCAAGTCACGGGAGTTCCGTTGAATCCGACGGCCGCGGCTGCGCGGCTATGGAGTCCCAGCGGTGGCATAGGAGTGCCGTTGCCCAAGAGAGATTTCTCGTCCTCCTCTGCCCGCAGTAATAACAACACCACCATCCAGGGCTTGCCGACCTTGGACACTTCGGCTTTTCTCATCAACATGTCACAGGATCGATTCTCTGCCCCGCAACACAGACACGTTCTCAACAGCTATAGCTTTCAAAGCCCCCATATCCATGAGCCCATCATCTCCGAGGCTCCGTCCAGTAGAGGCGAGTTTTTCGCGGAGAATCTGAGAGCTCCGCGTATGCCGTCATGGATGAAAATGGGAGGATCTTTGCCTTTTCCTATGTCTATGTCTATGTCGGGGCAAGAAATGGATTCGTCGTCCTTGGCCGACAGTTTTCTGATGGACAGCGAAGCCGGGGGGCAGCACGGTATTCCGCTCGATTTGTGGCTGAATCCAGATGGTGTGCTCAACAATTCTTCCAAGCTCTCGCAGGCGGAGCTAAGTACTAGCATGACCACCTGCACATCGCTTCTGGTGTAATTTTTGTCTATTTGTAGTATTTTTCGTAAAAATGTAAGGGCTATTCTGTAAATATAGATGAATTTTTTATGCTTTGTTATGGGGATGGAGGGACTATTTTTGTCCCTGGGATTTTGAAAATGTGCAAACTCAGCCACTGACTGCAAATATTTCGGGTGATAAACCGCCATGAGAACTGGGTAAATCTTCACATGGTGGGAAGCTCTTCGTTACTGTGTGCATTTGTATAACGGAGATCTTCTCCACC
>ML812918.1:253252-264341 GCA_009831015.1 Picea engelmannii | reverse complement strand
ACAACCCTCGTTCCCAAATCAATTTCCTCAATTTCAATCACAAGTTCAACAACCACTCTCTTTACCATCAGGTACTCCACCGAATAATCAAATGATGAGGCCCCAACTACCTGTACAACCTAACCCTAACCCCAATAATAAGGATGTGCAATGCATTGATATTCAAAACCATCCTATACTTTCTCTTTTCCCTGCACAATGCAATGATATTCATTTACGATCTAGGAAAATAGTAGAACCTATCATTGATGATGTTACCTCTTCTGATTCCGATAAAGAAGAAATAAAAAAGCACGATGTACCTAAAGAGGTACAACCGTCCTCAAACATTGTTGCTGAAATAGAAGAACCACCATTCCCTGAGCATTTAGCTTTGACTAAAATGCCTGAGCCACCTACTTTCAATATTTTAGGGGAATTACAAAATCTCTATGTCAAAATTCCACTATTACAAGCACTAAGAGATGTACCAATTTATGCCAGAACTATGCAAGACAATTGTGTTAAGAAACCCAGTAGGAAAACTAAAGATCCCCTCACAGTTCATGTCATGGGTGATTTGTCTGCACTAATGTCGAGTAAAGCTCCTCCAGTTAAATATGGTGATCCCGACCATCCTACCGTCACAGTGAAAATTGGAAAAATAATAATTCCTCGAGTTCTGGTAGACTTAGGCGTTGCTATCAATATTATGACTCTTGAAACTTCACAACTGTTACAACTGAAGGATGAAATCAGAGATACCCCAACCATTCTAGAATTAGATGACCGTTCTACAATCAAACTGGAAGGAGTCATTGAATACCTAATCATCTCAGTTGAGTCCTAGAATTATCCAGCTAACTTTGTGGTATTACAACCTAAAAAAAAGTTGGGGGGTCACCCTCTAATTTTGGGCAGGGCTTGGCTAGCCACAACATATGCCTTTATTAGCTGTAGATCTGGTTCAATGACAATTTCCAATGGATATGAGACCAAACAACTTACTCTCTACCCTCACGCTACACCCTTGATTAATAATGACAATTCCTTATGGGTGGACTTTGATGATCAAACTAATTAACCTATCTTGACTATCGGACAAGCCTTAAGCCTTAAAGATGCCACTGAGGATGAAGTAATTAATAATTTTATTTATCGAACGGTTACACGAGGGCTCCTATGGTCTTGCCAGATCTACAACTCTCCTTACTTCGTAACTTTGGTGCTTGGTGAGTTTGATGATATAGAATCTCCATTCTCTCGAAGTGGAACTTCGCTAAGGTTGTCTCGGTGTATATCCAATAGCCGAGGGAACCCCCGAACATCCTTGATCGGTAGCTCATGCTACTAAGCGATAGAGAGTTTGATCCCAATTTAGTCAATAAGATAGGTTCCTCTGACCACTAGGGAAACCGCCCAATGTCGATCAATCTTACCGGTAACCATAACTCTCGGTCTCCTTTGACTGATTTGTGACTATTAGGGACGATAATACTCCAAAGTCCCAGACTTCTGGAGCACCGAAGCCAAAAGGGCCTAGCTCCATTAGGCTTAGCATAGGGTTCCTAGGTGTTGATCATATGGTTCCTTCTAAACTCTCGTGACTTAAACACGAATCTCTTCATCATAAAGTCATTAAGGACTTGGGCATGATATCTCGGTCGCATGACAAGGAATCTGAAGAAGGTATCCTCTTCAAACCGACAGGGCTAGATTGTCGTAATACTTTCTATCTCGGCCCTCCTACAAGTTTATGTCCCACGACACCTTGAGGGCTAAGCTGGGGCATATAGATGATCAATCATAAGTATAAGTTCACAAGAAGATAAATGCATACACATAGCTTTATCATTCAATACAGATACCATTCTCAGATGTATAAATACATGCATTCATTCATTATTCCATTTCAATTCACAAAGTATGAGAATACTTATCAGAACCAGAAGACGTGATGCGACTACTAAAAGGGGTGCCTGTTTCCACCCAACCATAGGCTTAGTCACTCCTAACATATTTACCACTAGCCACCCCCAAGCTAGACCACGATGCTCTAAGAGATAACTCTTTCTTCCGGCTCAACAACAATCGGGGACGAAGGTTACTCTCCTCCCCCCATAGGATCTTGGCAACGGTTTTTCTCTATACCAAGCAAGGAGGTCTGCCTGAGTACTTCCTCAGTCACTCACCAGCCTCGTTTATCAACTTGTATCATAACCCTACTAGCCACTTCCTGCGACGAGAACACGCTCATTTTTCATTTCTTTTCTTGAACCCGAGAGCTTAGTATCTCCTCTCTTCCCCCTACCCTATCCACCACGCCTTCCTTTCTTGACTTCCTCAGCACGATTGCGTGTGTCCTGAATCCCAAGTACGTGGTCAGGTCTGAAAGCCTTAAATATGGGTGCTATGCCCCATCCCTAATTAACTCTTGAGGAGGTCTTCCCACCTACCAACCAGACTGGTAATTCATTCCTGGGTCAGAGGATTGTTTTGGTCCTAAGAAATTAAATCCAACAAGGTATTGGTTTGGTGGGGGTTATCTCAAACATTCCCGGTTCTCCTCACCATCTATTTCATAGCATCCATGGTCTATCTTGGCAAACTCCCCTTTCAACAGTCATGCAACACTTATCCATTTTCTATTAATAACAAAAATTACATTCATTGACCTTCTATACAAAGGTTCATCAAATCAAACATTCACACATATCGAGTTTTCCATAGTCTCTTGGAAAATATAGTTATATTTACAAATTGGGGGAAACATGGGTGTTACAATGGCGCATTGGATTCTCCTCCAGTGTGCATTAGTTGAGTTAAACATAGTATATCATGTGTAAATTATCATTCATTCATTTGGTTAATGAGAATTCTTCCATTCTTTCTCTCATGCTTCTCTTTTCTCATATTTTCTTTGTAAATTGTGCATGTCATTTGCTATCTAGATCTATTATGTGCAAGTTCAACACATTTATAGATAGGGTGTCATCTCCAGATTAAGTCATATCATTGCAGTTAAATATTTCTTGGAACGTAATTTGTTTCCCCAAAGAAACACAAGTAGGTCACTAAAATGTTAGGCTATGATTATGATATCATATACAAGAAGGGAGAGGAGAATGTGGTGGCCAATGCTCTATATAGGAAGTATGAGGAGGAAGGATCCATATTTTGCTTATCTTTATTGGTGCCTAATTGTCTAGTGGAGCTATGTCAATAATGGTTAGTGGATGCCAAGATTATTCAAATTCCCCACTAGCTATAGGTCGACCCCCATGTCCATCTGGGATACACTTGGTAGGATGATGCATTACATATAAAGGAAATATGTTTTTGGCCCCAATTTCATTATTTAAATCCATGATGTCATCTGAATTACATTCCTCTCCCACAATAGGTCACTCAAGGTTTCAAAAAACATATGAATGAATTAATCATTCATTCTCTTGGGAAGGCATGAAAAATGAGATATGTAGCTCTATGGAAGATTTGGCACATGCCAAAAGTAAAAGGGACAGACACTGAATCCTCCATGAGCATTACAAATTTTACCAATTCTTTCTAGAGTTTGGATTAACATTTCCATGGATTTCATCATGGGGTTACCTAAAGCAAGCAACAAATCAGTCATCATGATAGTGCTTTATCACCTTTCTAAATATACTCACTTTTTTGCCTCACAACACCCCTTCAAGGATTCCACAGTAGCACAAGTATTCATGGACAATGTATTTAAACTCCACGACCTACCTAATTCAATTGTGACCAATCATTATCCTACTTTCACTAGTAATTTTTGGCATGAGTTATTTCAACTTCAAGGTACCAAATTGAACATCAACACAACATGACATTCCGAAATAGATGGTCAAATGGAAGGGGTCAAAAACTGTATAGAAACTTATTTACATATTTTTTCCTTGAAATTGTAGTTCTAGTGAGTTCAACAACTACCCCTTTCATAATGGTGGTACAATACTTCCTACCATGGTTCTACCAAAACTCTCGCATATGAAGAGGTTTACAAAACAAATCCCCCATTATTGATCTCCTACTTACGAGGCATGTCTAAGGTTCAAGAGGTGGATAAGATATGAATAGCCCATGTTAAAATTATTTATATGATCAAGGACAATTTGGTGTTGGCCCATAATAGGATGAAGCAATAGGCCAATCAATATCAATTTGAGTACCACATAAATGAACAAAATTATATGTTCCTTCATATCTATCCCTAAACAAAAACATCACTCAAGGAGAAGAGACACGAAAGGTCAACACCTAAGTTTTATGGACCTTATACCATACTCAAACATATTGGCCATGTTTCTTACAAGTTTTGTTTTCTAGCAACTCTAATATCCACCCAATATTTCATGTGTTGTGCTTAAAGAAAGTGGTTGGGTCAAATTGCAGAGTTCAAACCATCCTCCCAAAACTAGATGATGAGGATACCATTTGGTTGTAGCAAGAGGCCATTTTAGAAAAAAGACAAATTGCATAGTTCAAACCATCCTGCCAAAACTAGATGACGAGGATACCATTTGGCTATAGCAAGAGGCCATTTGTTGGTTGGTTATCTTAGTTATACATTTAACATGATTTGACCCAGGTTCAAGCCTATTGAGGATCCAACAAATCCTCTAAAACTATTGGCCCTCCTGGTAAACCAGAAGGCAGCGCGACGCACAGAGTGCACTGCTTAGTCTCACCCAAGATAGTCTTAATGGGTGACTACAATACTCAAATGGTTGCAGTCCAGGACTGAATGGGCATCTATGAATTACACACTATGAATTCTATCTAATTATTAGAGAAATATACCGTCATTCTCATTCATGCATGTAGCATAATTAGATCCATTAATTCATTCATACAACATTCTAACATCTACTTATTGACAGTAAAAGGGACACAAACATTCAATCACATAATATAGGTGTTACCATGGTTCACCCCCTCCTGGGATACTTCCACAAAGATCTAGCTCTCAATCTCTTTTATTATGGTAGTTTAAAAACTACAACATCACGTGATTTACAACTCGTCGTCAGTCGGGTCGATATTTAGTATGAGGCGGACTAGATCACCCCAAGCTCCTCAGCCTATGACCTAACCCTCAATATCTACCCTTCTAACCCTCTACATCTCAACAACTTATAAGACTAGATCGAATTACATTCGTGTTACATACCAATTACTCCTTCTTACATAAGTAACACTCAATAATCAGAACCCCCCACCTAGACGTCCTAGGTATCTATTTATATGTGTTTTTGGCTCATCAATCATTACATTCTCTTACCAAAACCCTAACCTAGTTAGGTCTTCTTACATGCTGGCCTTGCACGCTTTCCTCCTCTGCATGCGCATTTTCCTTTCATCCATTTCTTTTCCTACCAACTATCTTTCTTTCCCATCTTCTTGCATGCATTCCTCGCATGCCTCCATGCCAACTGCATTTCCTCCACGTCGTGCCTTTTCCCAAAAATGGTTCTATGCCCAATAGGCCCCTAACACTGACATCGTGACTCGTCCTGAGTCACTGCCTAACTTGTGCAACTGTCACTGCCTGCTTCTTGTGTCTGTTACTACCTGTTGTAGTGCGTCATACATTTATGTTATCCACTGGCACTGCTGGTGAGCCTGAATGATCTTTTCAGCTATAACAGTGACCACCTGCTCCGTGATAGGAGATTATAAAATATCTCCTCCCTCGGACCTGATTTGTTCAATGCTCCGCTTAGCTACGTTGCTTTTCGTGACCAATTGCTCTGCCTTTTCTTGCAGGGGCTCCAACAACACATGTCTTATTGTCTTTTGTGCTTGCAGCGCTTTCTCTTCTAACTACAGAGCCTTTATTTTGGTGGTAGTCCTAATCTTCTTCGGTAGTGATACCGTTTTATGTCATTGATTCACCTCCGCCAATGCTATGTGGAGTTTTTTTTCCTTTTCTTGTAGTTCTGGAGGCTTCCATCCTCTAGGAGGTGTGTCCACAACTACGCGCTCTTTTCTAACAAATCAGTGACTGTTTGTATTCTTCGGCCAATGTCCTCAACAGTTGTTGTTGCCTCATGTTCTCACTATGCTTTGACTTTTGGGGGAGTAGTGGGTGTGACACACTCCTCCATCTCTTTAATTTTCTCTTTATATTGTTGTATAGTCTTCTCTATCCTTCATAGCTTCTCTTCCGAAGACACTTCCTCCTCATTTGTGTTACCAGGAATGGCTTGAAACAGTGTGTGGATCTGAGTCTCCATCTCCTCCACTATTTGTTGCGCTCTCTCTTTCTGTTGCGCTTTGAGGTTGAGGGCTTCCTTCATCATGATTTTTTCTACCTAGATTACCTGTAGATTCATCGTGTCAGCTCTTGATCTTGTCTGAATCTCCTACTCAATGCTTACTTGAATTTTATACATTGCATTTGTTGGAATCTTGGCCAATGCCACGTCCAACGCTTCAATTTCATTTAGAGGTTTATGTGCTGTCTCTTCATGAAGGAACAACATTGCAGGCGTGATGATGAAATTGGCGCTCCCTTGTGTTGTAAATTGCATTGTTTCAGGCACTGGCACTCCTTCCTTAGCATACATGGGTGTTCCTTTTGGTGCATGTGCTACCCTAACCCTTAGCTTCTCTAATGAAATTTTTACTTCTTGCACTTGATCTGCAATTACATCCCTGTGCTTCTCCGCATTCTCCCACACCTCGTCCAGTCTTTCCTCGACTGTTGTCACAACTAACTCCACATCATCTGGGGTTAGTGATATATCACATTGTGGTTTGTGGGCCTTCGCCTTCTTTCGGCCACCACCGGTTTTCTCCACTGGATGCTTCTCTTGGTTATCTGATGGGTCAGGACTAGTGGGCCTCTGAGTATCTCCAAAAGTGGCCGACCCCATTTCTTCTGCTTCAGGAATCTCCTGGTTCCCTATCCCTAGTTATTCCTCCTTAGGGATCTCTTGTGTCCCTGTGCCTATTTCTTCTGCAAACACTTCTTCTGTTGAATGTGTTGGTGGATGTTCTGTGCGCGGTGGAGCTTGTGTAGGGCCCCTTGGTGGTCTATTTTGTGTTCTAGGTTTCTTATTGGTTGGGGTGCTTCCCTCCTCTTGGCCTTGCATACTCCTATTTTTGGTTCCGGCCCCATTGGTACCTATTTGCGTTGGGGATCATTTTCCCCGCGTCTTAGTTTGTGAGCTTGGTACTACAGTTGGAATCTTCGGTACCTTCCATTCTTCGGGCCAGTCCTGGACCTCTCTCTCGATTTCTTTCGTCGTCACACAATATTTGAGCTGTAGCCATTCCTTGGATTTATCTCTCTTTTCTTGCAGCCATAAGCTATGACATGTTTCCCTAAATTTACAAACCTGTCCAAACTCCTGGACAATCTCTAGTGAAATGTGTCATGTATCCAGAATGAGGTCCTGGATTTCTATGAAATACCTCGCAAAGATGTATGTATTTGTCTTCTTTCTCTTCAGGTCTGTGCTGTTGTGTAATGATATGTAGCACGCTGCACCTTAATTTCCTGGTCTCTCCAGATACTTACTGTAGACTATTTCCTTACAACTAATGAGACCAATGAGGATGAGTAACCACGAGTAGTGGAACTCAGAGCCCCAATACTAGGTGTCCTTACAATCCTCTAAAAATGAGTTCAAGAGGTATGGGGCCCAGCTCATCGAGCTCCCCTTTTCACACTGCATGACGATGATGACCACATTGGCTGGTACTTCCTCTTTCTGACACTTGTGCATCAATTTTCATCCGAGGAGTATGGTGGAAAACCTTGTTGCAGGATCGTTGATGTTGTTGATCCTGATGCCCTTTTTACCATGCTCCGCATCATACTTGGAATTGATCACATCCGAGATGGCCTTGGTTTTGGTTTTATCCTCCAGGTATTGTTCTAGATTTTCCCCATCTGTGGGTAGCCTCGTGATTGCTGCGATGAGGTCCATAGTGATAGGCACCGACCTATCCATCCACAAGATCCCGCCATGCACTCATGCAAGCAATTTCTTGATGTAGGCATTAATGTGATTTCCTTGACCAAAATGTGGGACATCTAGAAAGTTCATGATGCCAGTGTTATAGAGTCCAAGAATCCACTGCACCAACTCTAACAATGGCATGACTCATGAGCCTTCTCCCCTTCTTTCTAGGTAATTTTGGCGCGCCAGGTCTAGAAATTTGGAGACATCCACCACGTCATGGTCATAATACTTGATGGAAGTCACTCCGTCAACCATGCCATCATCTATGCGCACCCTGTTCGAAATCTTTGGCAGAACCAAAGTTCCTTCTACTTGTGGATGTGACCCTCCATACACACTACTTTCAACATGACCCTTTCGTTGGCTTGTAGGGATGAGGCCCCCACCTCTGGTACATCCTCGTGTACTACTACATGTTCTTCTTCTAGTTCATGGCTCTGTGGCATTGAGCCCATGGCCTGCTCAGCCTGTCGTGGCCCTGGTCCCCTCGATGTGTCAAATTCGGTTCTCTTTGTGTCCTCCTCCAGCTGCCCGATCTCCTGCACTGGGTTTTGTTCCTCTATTGTCATGGGGTTTGTTTCATACTCGGGTGTGTGGAGTTCATACACATCAACCACTATGGGTACCTCTTGCTCCCTTGCGTCTGTCACTTGAGCAATACTTCTCGTGTTCCTGTCATCCCTGCTCGGCTCTCCAAATTGTGGTGGTGACATTGCAACGAGATTTGGGCTGTAAATATTTGAACTAGATGGGTGCTAGATCGAAGTCTCACTCTATCACTCTTTCACTTAGATTTGCATTCTTCTCCTTATAAATTGACACAATGAGTTTCTTTCCCCTCTTTTTCCAAATTTATAGTAGGATGACGAAGTGACAACTGTTTCGCACTGACAGTTGTCCCTTTTCACTTTTTGTTGTGTGTCTTGCGTGTGGTAACTTTGTGCTTGTTAATTGTTGTCATGTGCATCACGTTTTCATAATTTTCCCTTTCTGTCATACTAATTTATTTATCTCTGTATACGAACTTTCGTGTGTTTGTCGTAATTTTAACATCCACTGCCAGTTGATGCCTACATTCCACAACTGTCATTTTCCGAATTGCCGTGTTTTCTGACTGTTGGTCCTTTTTCTGGCATGCTGGGCTTTTTGAGCACACAAAATCCTTGGATTCGATACCCTTTTCTTTTGGAGCAACATTCTTATTTCATCGCGCTGACTTGGTGACCTGTGCGCGCAGACTCTTTTCTTTTTCGTCGTGCTGACTTGTTGACCTGTGTGCGGGGGGCATATTTTTTTTGTCGGTTCTTACTATGCGATAACTTTCAAGTTGTGGGTGGTGACTTTACTTGTACAACTTCAGTCGACTCCCATTGATCATGCCCCTCAATTCTATTCCTTACAAATCCTTCAACTGTACAACTCCTCCGTCCGTGACAATCTTGACCTCATATGGTCCCAACCAATGCATTCTGAACTTTCCTGGATGTTGAAAAAACTTGTTGTCATATAATAGGACTAGGTCTCCTTCCTTGAAAGTTTTTCTCTTGATATGTCGATCATGACAAGCTTTGTCCCTTTCTTTCTGTACTTCTTGGTGAAATCCTTCTAGAATTCTATCGTCTTCCATGTTCATTAGCTGACTTAACCTTTCTTGTACTACGCCTCACTCTGTCATGTTTGTAATTGCTGCGACACATAGACTTGGTACTAAGTATTCTAATGGCACCATTTCTTCTTGTCCATACACCAATCTAAATGGGGTCTGCCCTGTCAACTTCTTATAGGTAGCTCTATGCCCATAGTACTGCCGATATCTTTGAATCCCAGTCGTCCCTAGTGACATTGCAAATCTTAGTTAGGGCATTATCTAGAATCTTGTTGAAGGATTCCATTGTTCCATTTTCCTAAGGATGGTATGGCGTAATTTTCTGATGGTAGACCTTGAATTCTTCAGTTAGAGCTTTGATAATGCAGTTGATAAAGTGAGCTCCTTGGTCACTCATCAGAATCCTTGGGCATCCAAATCTGGTGAGCACATGTTCAAACATGAATTGTGTTGTTTTCTCTGCATTGCAATATTTAACTAGTGCTACCTCTGCCCATCTTGAGAGGTATTCTATCACAGTGATGATGTAATGCATGCCTGACCTTCTTGCGGGTGGGTGAATTGGCCCAACAAAATCGATAGCCCATTTTTCAAACACTTGTAGTGTTACTTGTGGGTGTAAGGGAATCTCATCCCGTTTGTTTGGTTTTCCAACCCTTTGACAAATGTCGCATTTTTGGAAATATTCCTTTGCATCTCGATGAATAGTTGGCCACCATAATCCTACGCGTAGTACCTTCTGCGCGGTAGCTTTGCCTTCATAGTGTCCTCCCACTATTCCTTCATGGGATTCTGTCAATATCCTAGGCCTTTCGTGTTCTAGTGTGCACCTTCTCAAGATGTTGTTTGCCCCCATTTTATATAAGTTCCCTGCGATCAAATGGTATTCAACCTCTTGGATGACCAGATTATTCCTCTATGTGGTGTTAAGTTCTTGTGGCGCAGTCCCTGTACTTAAATACTCAATAATGTCAGAAAAATAATCATCCACGACCTAGACTAAAATGAACTGTGCGTCAGGGAAAGTATCCTCTAAGTTTGTAGGCTCCTCACCATTGGCGACCCTTGACAAGTGATCAGGTCCTGCATTTAGCTTTCCTGGTTTAACTATGACTTCAAAGTCAAATTCTTGAAACAATAGTAACCATCGACATATTCTCCCCCCCAACACTGGCTTGTTGACTAGGTACTTAAGGGATGAATGATCTGTGAACATATTAAAATGTTTTCCAAGTAGGTAATGCCTGAACTTTTGAAGTGCATACACCATTGCCAAACCCTCTCGCTCTGTAGTGTTGTAATTCTGCTTGGAGTATGACAATTTTATGCTTGTAAATGCTATGGGATGGTCCAAATCCTGTTAAGCCCTAATATTGGCTCATTACCCCTTAATTGGGGCATATTAGATTAGTAATGTTATTTTATTTATGTCGGTTTTAGGCCATTAGTTGTAATTATACCTCCTAGTCTCCTATATATACCAAGGAGACATTTTCATTTT
>ML812918.1:227466-248115 GCA_009831015.1 Picea engelmannii | reverse complement strand
TCATCTTGTACTTGAACATTTAAGTGGGGTAAAAGGAGGTTGCCCCCTCGAAGAGGCTTATTATCTGAAATTATGTCTTTTTCAAGGCGTTGAGTACTTTTCCTGAGGTTTTTCTATGCTATATTGATGTTTGGTTCTTAACAAATCCCCTGATCCTGGTTGAGACAAAATAACTCCTAGGGATATGGCTAATTCATCTACATGCACATGGAATGTCTTCTCCCAATATGGAAAGACTAAGATGGGTGTTGTGACCATCTTCTCCTTCAGGGTGTCCAACCCTTACTGATAGTTCTCATTCCACTAAAATTTAGTATCCTTCTTGAGCAATTTCTCCATCAACATGGTGATCTACGAATACCCCTTTATAATTTTTTTGTAATATCCTGTATGTCCCATTGTGGCTCGTAGTTGGCGCACTGATTTCGGTGGTGGTAAATTCACAATTACCGTAATCTTTGCAGGATCCACGATCAAACCTTGTCTGCATACTATGTGACCCAATAGAATTTCGAAGGGTGTTCCAAATATACATTTCTTAATGTTCAAGGATATTTGGCATTGCATGCATATTTCTAACATCAACCTCAACACCTCTAGATGATCCTTCAACAGGCTGTACACTGTTCAATCATCCAAATATACCTCTAGAAATTGATGGATGAATTCTTTCAAGGCAGTGATGACTACTCTGGAAAAAATTGTTGGGGCATTCTTCAGTTGAAAATGCATGACTGTGTACTGGTAGGATCCCCATTCTGTCGCAAAGGTAGTTTTGTACCAATATTCTGGTTCTATCTTGATTTGGTGGTATCCTAAGAATCCATCAGTTAATGCGTATGCTTCTTCGCGACCTTCCACATTTTCTAGGACTTCAACTGTAAAAGGTGTAGGGAAGGGGACATGCAAGCAAGCATCATTGAGATTTCTCAGGTCTACACAGATGCTTATGCCTCCTTTCTTTTTCTCATGAACTACCATGGGGCTTATCCATTCTGATTCTTCTATTGGTTCTATGATTCCTGCTTCCAACATTCTTTCGATTTTTGCTCTTAATTTCTTCTTGCATATGGGGTTCAATATATAAGGCCTATGTCTAAAAGGTTTTGCCTCTAGTTTGAGAGGGATCTTCATCTCTCCAAGTTCTCCTGCAATACCTTTCATTTATGTGAAGTTCGTTGGGAACATGTCACTGTACTCATGCAGTAATTTTGTTATCCTCTCCACTATTTGCTCGTCCCAGTAGTCTTCAATGCTGGCCATTTTTGGATTCTCAACTGTCCCAATGTTGACTTTCTTCACCTTGATCGACGCAAAAATTACTTATGATTCTAGAGGTGGACCTTCCACTTCTCGTTCACCTTCAACTTCCTCAATCTGAATATCACGCAGATCATCTTCATTTGGTACTTCTTCCTGCACATGGTAGAATGATAACAATTCTTTCACTGTCTTTTTGTTCTGTTGTTGTTCTTTTGTTATGAGTTCAAATTCTGGTTCCTTAATGAATATCACCCCTCTTATTTGTTTAAGTGTTGCATCTATATTTGGGTTCTCATGCTCAAATGAGAAAGTGACTATAAATTTCTATTATAGTATTGTCCAACTCGTAGTTCCTCTATGTAGTTCCTGGTCTTTGTACCAGTTTGTTGGGATGCCCTCTAATGTGTGTACAAAATGATGAGGACATTCCTGTGGGGGTATCATTTTCCACAATGCTTTGCACTGCTCCAAGTGTTCTGCTGGTGTCCCCTATCCATCATATTTCTGCTGCCGGTTTCTTCTTTGTTCTGTGCCAAACCTAATGCGTAGTAACCGCTTACATTGGTACCAGTCCTTGATTGTTTCTTTGTGTGCACCCCATCATCTTGTAGGTGTAGCCTTAAGTGTGATGTTGAGAGCTAACAATATTTGGCCGTCTGATACTTCCTCCTCATATCTCGTTATGAATTCTTCCAAGTCATTGATGCCATGGAAGCTTGGAGGTTCTCTAATTTCTGTCCCAACCCACCTTACTGCGCAGTCTATCCGTGCGCATCTTCTGGTTGAGACCTCATGTGGGCATTGCTTCCAATTCTCCAGACCTGTTTCTGATTCAGAAGCACCTGACGTGATACTTCTCCAGCTAAGTACACCATCGACAGTTGGATTAATGTAATCTTCAACACACACGGTGGTCCAACACAACTCGTTAATTTCTTCCAGATCTAAACATGTTGGTTCCACAAATCTTTCAGCTTTTGATGGATCTAGGGGCGCAATAACCTCGTATTTTCCTTACTCAAATGCCATCTTCCTGGTATTCAGGTTGATTATCTCTTTATTTTCAAATGCCCAATCCAATCCTAGTAATGATGGATATGTCGTTGTGTTGTCCACGATTTCGATCACTTCGAAGTATGCCTTAGTGCGCACTTCGTCCAGATCTACTGTCACTCCTTTCAGCCTCCCTATTGGCAGAACTCTCTGTTGGTTTTATAACTTCATTTGGATTGGTGAGTAGCCTCAAGTAGGTTCTCCCATGCATTTCCATGTCTTTTTGGGTAATACATTCACTTCAGATCCCAGATCTAATATCACATCACCCATGTTAAAATCTCTAATGTTGGCATTCAATCTAACTCTTTGTTGGTTCTCCTTTTAGAATCGAGGTGATTGACTGTCCTCTATTCTAAATTTCCATTAGAGTTTGTGGTACATCTATCTAATAGATTTTGTAGTATTATAACAGATGGTGGATCCTTAAATAATTGAATACATGATTGCAGGAAAGTTTTAATACAACTTACTTGGTTTCCCAGGTGGAATTCACTAGTATGGTCCAATGCTGATGACATTTCATATGTTGGGACGTCTTGGGTATGCTGCGTGTTAGATGTATACACAACATTCTTCTTAAGAAATTCTTGTCTGGCCTCCTTAAAGGTCTCCTTCTCCTTTCCTGCATCAAATCGCTTGGGTGGCTTGGTATTCTTCTTAATCCATTGGTGTTGTACCGGTTCTTATTTAGCCACATCATCTCCTGTTTTAGAACCTCCACACGTCACTATGTTCATGTTCCTGCCATCTTGTCTAGCTTCTGTAGAGATCTGCGATACGGTTTGATTGTTCTGATTCCATTTTTCCTGTATCTTCCCCAACAGTGTTGTGAAATCCTCTGTATCGTGATCTACTACGTGAAAATACATGCATGTTGTAGGTGGTAGTGGACATTCTCTTTCATAGTGCCCTGGCTGTTGGTAGTTATGGAACACTAGTGGACCTCTTCTGTGTCCAAATCCTCCTCTGCCTCCTCCTCCTCCTATGTACCCATCGCGATCTTTGTGCGGTGTATTGTATTGAGGTAATCGATTATACTGCGCAGGGTTATACTGCGGCTGCATAGTGTTATACTGAGGCGGTGCCTGATTAAATTGAGGTGCAACTTGCCCTATCATCATTTCGACTTGCACCCTATATGTGTCCGACGTCCTTTCCTTCATCAGATCCATGGTTCTGCAGTCTTTGTTATCATGCTCTATTGACTTTCAAAACGTGCAGTATGCATTCTTTGGTACTGTCTGGTATTTTTGCATCATAGGACAATGATATGGATCATGCCCATGCATCTTGCAAATTTCACACTAGGGTCCTCCTATCGGCAATGGATTTGGCATCCCTGTTTCCATATACTGCGTGAATGTTGGACATTCGTTCTTGTGGTGCCCTCTATTCGACATGTGGTACACCAAACATCTTCGCACTTTTCCTTGCCCTTATTCTGATTGAGTTGAAAGGTAATATTCTTCAGATCCTCATTCAACTCCTCTATAGCTAGATCTGTCTTATGGTACTGATTTTCCTCCATTTGCAAGGTTTTCTACAGAGCCTCTGCTTGAGATTGCAATTTTTGTTGTCTGAGTGGGTATTTCAAGTGTGGTAATAGAGAATTCACAAATAGATGCCTATGTTGCATGTCAGTCATGGCATACCTCAATTTCCCTTTCAAACGTTTAAATCATTGGTCAATTTCCCCGACAGATTCTCCTGGTTTCTTTCGAATTTCTATCATCTCGTTCATGTATTGATCCTACAAGCTCGGCTTCTAGAACTCATTAATCAGTAATTTATTGATGTTTGTCAGTGTCCTTGTTGTCCCCGGTGCACTGTTTACGTCTAGACTCATGTACTAGTCTAGTGCGCGGTCTATTAGTGTGATAGCTAGCTGTGCAAGTTTAGTGTCTTTATCAGTGCTCTGTTTTTCTTCCCAGATCTTTGCACAAATAAACAAGTGTTTCTGAGGGTCTTCTTCTACCTCTCCTCGAAATTCTGGTAATCGAATGGTGGGATCATGTCCTGCCATCATGAATGTTGAACTACTACCTCCGCACAGTGTAGATACTTGACTAATGTTTCCTAAACTGGATCCCCTAGTTGTTGGTCCTTATGTGGATGTACTTCTTGCTATCTTACTTCTCCCAAAATTTGGTTTTCTAAATGGTGGTGTTCTTCTTGGTGTGTTAGTCGCACATGGGTTTATGGGTTCCACACTAACATTAATATGGATAGGATTGTTGCCTTCGATTCCCACTATTGAACCTATTGTCTTCCTCTCATATGTTGCACACAGGATTTCCTCAATTTTCTCCACAGCCTGAAGATACTCTACCTCCTCTTCATCACTTTCCAAGCCTTCCCTCACGGCTACGACTCTCTTCTTGGTGTTCACCTTGTATTGGTAGGGTATTCCACTGCGCATCCTTCCGGCTGTCACCATGATCCACTTGATCTAGTCATCGTCCATCATGATTGGGTCCAAGGATTCCTCCTTCTTTCCTTTATCCCCTTCTCCTTCCATTTCTCCTTTTTCTATCAGTGCTTCCCCCCTCCCCCTATGCACATAGGGAAGTTTAGTTGTGTGACTCCATTGTCATTACACCTTTCTTATACATCAAGATATTAATAGAAGTATACAACGATCTAATATACCTTCCTCGAGGGCCACGTAGAAACTCTTTCTATGTTGCCCTGTACGACTTCGCAATATCTACTGCAATTTTTTTTATAAAGCTTGCTACAATATTGTAGAGCCAAAAATCTACTTCGCGGGTGAATTTGTTATTCACCTGTTGTATCTACGCGATCTGAATCGGGTTCCACTCTAACTATCAGATCCAATTTTTTGCGTAGTTTTCTTTCAACCTCAATATCCACTCCAACAATAAGTGTGGAAACTCACAAAAAAATACTTTAGGCATATAAGTAAACACATATTTCTCAAGATATTTGTGCGGTGTTACTCCAGGGTTTCAGTTATATTGTTGTGCAAACTCTAGCTCATTTGTTTTCAACCATCTCTCTATTTCCTCCTTCGCGGGTCTCCAGGGTTAAACATTCCCTTCTATATTTTCATTTTTTTTGACACGTCGATCCCATATCTGACATTCTTTTAACAATTTTTCAACAGATCAAACATTTTTTTAATTGATCTTCAACAGATCGCATCCACTCAATCCTATGTTGTTCCAACCGGAAAAATAACCATTTTTTGGTTGGTAATCTTAGTTATACCTTTAACATGATTTGACCTAGGTTCAAGTCTACTGGGGATCCAACAAAGCCTCTAAAACTATTATCCCTCTTGGTAAACCAGAAGGCAGTGCAACACACAAAGTGCACTGTGCAGTCTCACCCAAGATAGTCTTAATGGGTGACTGCTTTACTCAAATGCTTGCAGTCCAGGACTAAATGGGGATCTGTGAATTGCACGCTGTGAATTCTATCTAATTATTAGAGCAATATACCATCATTCTCATTCATGCATGTAGCGTAATTAGATCCATTAATTCATTCATTCAACATTCTAACATCTACTTATTGACAGTAAAAGGGACACAAACATTCAATCACATAACACAGGAGTTACCATGGTTCACCCCCTCCTGGGCTACGTCCACAAAGATCTGGCTCTCAAGCTCTTTTATTATGGAAGTTCCAAAACTATAGCGCCATGCGCTTTACAACTCGTCCTCAGTCGGGTCGAGATCTAGTATGAGGCAGACTAGATCGCATCAGGCTCCTCAGCCTGTGACCTAACCCTCATGATCTACCCTTCTGACCCTCTACAACTCAACAACTTACAAGACTGGATCGAATTACATTCGTGTTACATACCAATTACTCCTTCTTACGTGAGTAACACTCAATAATCAGAAACCCCCACCTAGACCTCCTAGGTATCTATTTATATGTGTTTTGGCTCATCAACCATTACATTCTCTTACCAAAACCCTAACCT
Source organism: Picea engelmannii (assembly GCA_009831015.1). Classification (NCBI taxonomy): domain Eukaryota; kingdom Viridiplantae; phylum Streptophyta; class Pinopsida; order Pinales; family Pinaceae; genus Picea; species Picea engelmannii. The sequence continues at coordinate 241,838 of ML812918.1, read as the reverse complement.
AGTTAGGTCTTCTTGCATGCTTTCCTCCTCTACATGCGCGTTTTCCTTTCGTCCACTGCTTTTCTTGCCAGTTGTCTTTCTTTCCCATCTTCTTGCATGTGCGCCTCACATGCCTCCCTACAAACTGTATTTCCTCCATGTCGTGCCTTTTCCCCAAAATGGGTCTGTGCCCAACACCATTTTAGACAAAAGACAACATCATATCCACCAACACACTATCTAAGAAGCCTTCATCCAATGGAAGGATACATAGTCCAAAGATGCCACTTGACAAGTAGTCTCTACCTTCCAACAATTTCCTCATCTCTAGCCTTGACGATAACACTACTTTGTAAGGGGGAGAGCATGTTAGGGTCCCACCCTAACTCCTCCAGTTAAGGGATAGGTTGTTCCTTAATGTATTGTGGCCATATTTATTAAATAAGGCCCACTTGTTAGTTCTAGTGTGTAATCAATAAATGTAAGATGAACTTATTAAACAAGGTCTGCTAGTTAGTTCTTGTAGCCTCGTTAATGAAGGCCCATTAAGTGGTTAGGTTTTTGGTGAGTTAGAAGCTATTTATAGTAGTAGAAGCTATGTAATTAGGTATGACAAGTATTTTGATACTGTATTGGGGCTCTGCTCAAATGGAGATTGTCCCCTCAAAAAGGCAAGTTAATAGTGCTTTCTATTTATAACATAAATAAAGGTTTTCATATTGTTGTTTCAATAGTTTGGTTTTGTTTTATTTGCTTTCTGTAATTACATTTCTATTTATACTGCTATTTCAACTATTAAGAGAAAGCATGGAAAGAAGTTTATCTTGAAGTTTATCATTAACATTGCGCAAAGAAGCTACCTCATTACATAGTCCTTCATTACTATCTCGCATTAAAGAAATTCAATTATGAAGTTTTGATTTAGATTCCTACAAAGAAACTATCTCACAACTCAGGTTGTCATGAATATCTCGTGGGGAAACAATTTGGTTGCGAATTTCATCATTTAGTCTACAAAGCTATGTTTTTTATTCTCTTGATGCTCGCATCATTTTCAAAGAAGCAACACGTCTTCTACATCAAAATTATCCATGGATAAACAAATAAAAATGTGCAACCTTACATAGCATGTGCTAGGATAATTACATTTTGTATAATATAGAAAATCAAATAATTGTTATGTTATAATATATAACCAAAATTGGAATATAATCAAATATTATCACCATATAAAATAATGTTATTAACTATAAATTCATTTATGGTTGTAAATTATCTATAAGATATAGTCTCCATTTCCCATAAGTGTAACATGGCCTATGCCGATCTCCTCCCTTTCCCATATGTATAACATGGCCTATGCCACTTCGGTTTTAGTCCAAAGCTATGTAACCTTCAATATACATAAAATGTAATGCACGATTCTAGTCTTATAGTCTTATGTGTAGACCTATATGCAAGGCCACTATCTAATTTTACATAAAATGTAATGCACGATTCTACTTTAACAATCACTCTAAGAAAAATGTAGCATAACAATGGAAGTTCCTCTTTTAGTTTATGCCTTAGTTAGGAAGTTCAACTACTTTTCCACATACGTATATAATTCAATTAGAGATTTAGTTTTACAAAAAAAATAAAAATCAATTACATATGTATATAATTCAATTCAATATATATTTTATTTTATAGACCAAAGATATTAAATTGATTTATCCATTTCGAGAGATTTGATTATATGATATCATTTATATGTACATTTAAAAGAAGAGGAATGAAAAATTAATGTTTCATAGAATTGATTTTGATTAAGGTTTATTAGGTGTCCACATTTTTAACATGGGTTTGGACGAAGTCTCTTTGAGGGCTCCACCCCCTCACTGAGTCAACCATGTAAAATGAAGCATGTAATCACAAAGGGAACGAACTAAAATGAAGCATGCAATCACAAAGGGAACGAACTAAGGGAAAGATTGGGTAAGTGGGACCCATGAGGAGGGCCCTTGTATTTGTCCCTCCTACTCATTCGAAAATCCAAAGACCAACGGTTAATATGAGAATACCCGCTCTTGATAATCCACCACTATAGTATGGTACCTTAATTCATTTGTTGAGAAAGACAATGAAAGTACCTTAATTCAATTTTTGAGAAAGTCAATGAAAGTACAAGACATAAGAAAAAAAATTCAAGTAATTTTGAGAGCTTTATATCATGGGCGTGAGTGCCAAATCAATTCTACTAATGCAACTTAAGGTTTGAGAAAGGAAATGTTAAAAGTTTATTATTTTTTTGTTGTTGTTTTAATATTATAGATATATAGAAAAACAAATTCAAGTAGTTAATGAGATTGAATGGTTATATGGCATAACAAAGTTTTTTGTTTATGTTCTATACACTAATTTTTAAGAAAATAAAATAAGAAGTTATAACAACTAGAGTTAGTGTGTAATGGCATGACCTAAATCGTGGATTGTTGGTGCACAGTTATAATACCTTAGGTTCAAGTTATTTAACCATTAAAACCCTAAGACACAGTCCCTTTCGGCATCACTTGCATGCAAGTGAAGTCTCACCTGAGGCATCTATTGGGGCTGCAGGAACCAAGTTTCTGTAGAGATGAGGGGATGGGAGGCAATCAACATAACCATTAATACTTATTCACCCTATGCTCAATATCCTTATTTAACATCCTTTTATTAGATAACAAATCCTCTGTGCAAATTTTATTAACTAATAGTCATTACTTTTACCAAAACAGTTATGCAACATCAACCCATCCAAGATTCATTCAGTACCCTAAACCCTAGTGTGTAAAAAAAATATAATATAGATTGTGATGTAACCAGGCCACTAAATCATTCATTATTATTTCACATTAATCACATGTTAAACAGATCTATATTGATCATGCATAAACATAACATCCAAAAATAATCACGTCAATAGACACATGAACCACATTATTTGAACATGGTTCACCCAATCCTTGGGCTACGTCCACAATGATTGGCTTCTTATATTAGTCTTCATACAATAATCACCTCAGGCATGCGCACTGGGCTTACAAAAGATACAACATATTGTAAACCCCAAACATTCCTAGCCGCTCTGCAGTGCAAGCCTATCTTTGCATAAACTCCCTTCATCAATCGTGAGCAACCTAATCTCTTACTCTCAGCCTAATCTCTTCCTAGCAACCAACCTCATCTCCCCCAACCCTTTACATACTTATACATAGAATTTAGGGCTAAAAACCCTTAATAACAATTTGTCCCCCCAAAACCCTAACAGGTCATAACTATTTTTATTGCTTTAGCATTGATCTTCTTCTTTTCCCTGCTTTAGTGTTGAACTACGCTAAAATGCGCTTATCCTCTTTTCCTCTGCTATGGAACAATTCCAAAAAATTAGTTATTCTCATCCAAAATGCTTGTCCAACAGGCCCCCAACACTCACCTGTGGCTTGTCCCAAGCCACTTAATCCTTTTTCAAATTCTCCTTGAATTTTTCAAGAATCTCCTTCGTTGTATTGGTATTCTCCTGACCTTGTTTCGTTTGAAAAAAATATTTCTACTCATTCTGCAGTGACATGAGTTTATCTTTTCTCTTCATCTTGTTCCACTGCTTGTTTGATCCTGCGATGCGCTTATGATGTATCCTCAATAACTTTTAATTCGTATTCCTACAACATCTCTATCTGTTGCATGTGAGCTTGTTGCTCTGCCCTCAACTAGTTCATCTCAGCATATAATTTCTTACTCTCTTGCATTGTCGTCATCTTCTTGACTAGTGGAAATCTGTTGATGGTTTCCTTGATCTTCTTAGCCTTCCCTTGCACAGTTTGAAGCTTTTGTTCAATATTATGTAGTTCGACATCCTCTGACAGTTGATTCCAGACTTCTATGTTGTCTTCATACAACTTAGCACATTTTGCTTCCAAAGTCTTGATACCTTCCACTGCGGTGCTTACTGTCTTCTCCCTTTGGTCTCTTTCTTTTGGAGGTGTGCCTGGTGTCAATCGTGTTTCTAACTTAACAATTTTCATGCAGAATCCCTGAATAGCTTCACTGATCTTTGCTACCTGATATTCTAATGGAGTATCCTCCTCCATTGGTACCTCTAGAATCTCTTGGAAAAATTTCTCAAATTATTGCTTCACCTGTTCTTCCTTCAACACAACTACATCCCTTTCCCATTCAATTTTGTTGTAGTCAATGTGCATGTTGTCAATCTTTGTTGTGTCCTTATCCAATTCATCAGATGTTTTTGTTGCACACAAGTTTAGTTCTCGTGCTATGTTATCCTACAATCCCTGCAACATTTATCCCAGTATCTATGATAAGACTAAGTCAAAGTGACTTAGTGCACGCGATTGCTCCTACATTTCCACCGATGGGAACATGAACATCCCTAGTGTCAATTTAACTTTTCTAGACTCCCTCGTTACCTATAATGTATGAGGGATTGTCGGTCTTGCTTCTTCTGGCCTTGATGTGATTGCCGTTGGTCCTTCATTTGTTTGGTGCACAATTTCTATCCTTGTCGCTTCCATCAATTGGAGCAGTGTAGTCATTTCTTCTTGTAGCTTTTTGTTTAGTCCTCTTTGCTTCTCTATTGTGCGTTGAAACACGTCATCAATAATCCTTAACTTGCTCCCCCAACATATCAAATTCATCTTCCATTAGTCACAGTGGACTTGTGTCTTTGTCCGCTTTCCACTTGTTCAGGTGTGGCACTGATTTTCTCTACTTTGTTTCTGCATCTGCTTCCTTCCTCTTCTTTCCTGCACCGTTCCCTGGGCCTAATACTTCCTCAATTTCAGGATCCTGTGTTTCCATTTCCTGTTCATGCGAGGGGACCTTCCAGTCTATTTTCCAGTCTTTCATAATTAGTTCTATGTCCTCCTTTGTTATTCGATACTTGGTCTTGACCCATTCCTCTCTTGGGTATTTCTTTACTTGTATGTACATATGATGACGATCTGCCATGAACAACGCAATTGGTTTTTAAGTTTCTACAAACTATGGTGAAATCTATGGTGTATCCTGGATACACTGCCTGATCATTTTCTTATACAGATATAATTTGATATTGTTTCTGAGTTGTCGTCCCTTGTTCCTTGTGTACAACAAGTTTTGATACTTGGCAGCTAAGCACAACTTGCCTCGCATACCCAAAACCTGCGCATCCTCTGATTCTTTTCCTGCTACTAACGCGATCAGAAGTAACAACTAGGAATAGTGGAATTCCATACCTTTGTCCCATACTTCTACACAGTCTATCAAGAATTGGTTCATTAAAAATGGTGCCCAAATCATCATTACTCCTTCTACACACTTCTCGGTCACAACTATTACACCTGGGGGCACTTGGTCTTTCTTGCATTTTCTTAGCAATTTGCACACCAATGCTTGCATCATAAATCATACTCTTGGATCACATATACTTGACACATCCAACCTAGGCACACCTCTTAATGTGTGGAATTTATCCTTCATGGCCTATGACAGAGCCTTTTCATGCTTTCTGTCTGTGAACAACAATGTAAAATCTTTCCCCTAGGTCTGTAATCCTATGATTCACGCAATGAGGTCTGTGTCTATAGAAATTGGTCTGTCTAACCACAAGTAGCCACCGTGCACACAACCTAATAGAATATTTACACATATATTGATCTCTTGGCTCCTACCAAAGTGCAGGATGTCAAATAGGTTCAATAGACCATCTCACTCAAACCCTCTATCCCATACCTACAGTTCGGCTACGGGAAGGTACGTATTTGCATTGATTTTCATCTCCAAGTAGTGCCTCGACGCAAGGTCGGGGAACTTTGTTGTATATGTGATGTCGTGGTCCATGTATTTCAGTTGTGGCACCTTGAAAAGCATATCCTTGTCAATGATTACCCCAGCTGGGATTTTTGGCACCACCGATTCATACCTGGCCTCCTTATTTAGCTTGAATGCTTTGGCTTCATCCTTCCTCGGTGGAATGTATTCCCTTGAAAACCTTGGCTCCAACAAGGATACTCCCGAAGTCTCCTCAACTTCCGGTAATGTCGTTGCTACTCTAGTTCGCCCTTTCTTTTGTTTCGATGTTTCTACCTTTGGCAGTGCCATCTCTACAATATTGCTACCTATGACAACTCCTTTGAATCTGTGGTGTTTCTCTAGGCTTTGTAACATTGATTTCAACTCTCTCTAATCGCTTCAAACTCAAAAATAAATATAATGTTGGCCCGTCAACCCCTTAGAGATTTTTTTTCCCCTTCGATAACGGTCCATTTACCTTGGTGCTTGAATTAACTGCATAATCCACTAGTGTTGTGCAATCAATATCTTCCTTAACATTGCATTAATTCCAAATCGTTCGCTGGAGTTTTTCCTCGATCTTCCAATCTACCATCATCTCCGTCGACGCTTTCCATTTATGATTACACGATTCCCCGATGTCTCTTCCTTATTTCGTTTACCCATTGTTTTCGCTCTTTAATTCCCTTACTTCATGTCGACTTCTTCTTCTCTTCATTTTTTCCGACTTATTCATTCGTTCGTTGCACCATCTTTTCTTCTACGCGTGATCCTTTATCAACACATAACTCACTTCTTCTGCACCCTTACTCTTGTTGTATATGTATCTTGCTTCCTCTTCATTCTCATCTATGACATTCTCTTGTTTATTTCTTTCTCTGAACTCTCTTAACTTCTTGACCCTTGACTAACACTTCAACTTTCTATTTGTTTTTCTTTTTCTTTTTCTGCTTTTTCTTTTATTTTTATTTTTCTTAATATAATACACTACTATGGTACATAGATTCATGTGTAGGTCAGACTAGTGCGTGGATGATCAACTGTCCCTATAAAGTTTCATCTGACTCCCATTCACTAGTCCTCCCAAGACTTCACCATTCAACATTTCTAACTACACAACACTGGCTTCTGTCACATACTTTATCACATATGGACCCAACCAATGCATCCTAAACTTCCTTGGGTGATGCATGAATTTGTTGTCATATAGCAACACTAAGTCTCCCACTTGAAATTTTTTCTGTTTAATATGCTTATCATGCCATGATTTTTCTCTTGCCTCCAGGACTTGTTGATGGAATCCTATGAAAAATCGGTCATCCTCTAGTTGTAACAACTATGACAATATTTCCTCTATTGTGCCAAAGTTAGAAAGATTAGCAATCACTGCAACGCAAGATGTGCACAATAAATGCCATTGGCATTACTGCTTCTTTCCCATATACCAACCTAAAAGGTGTCTGTCCTGTCAATTTTTTGCTTGTAGTCCTATATGATGATAATATTGCAGGGATCCTCAAGTCCCAATCATCCCTTCCTACATTACAACCTTTGTTAGAGCATTCTCTAAAATTTTATTGAAGGATTCTACTATGCCATTTTCTTGAGGGTAATATGGCGTTCTCCTCTGATGGTGAATTTGGAACTCCTCAGTGAATGTTTCAATCATCTTATTAAATAAGTGCATCCATTTATCACTCAGTAAAATGCATGGGCAACCGAATATTTTAAAGACATTCTCAAACAAAAATCATGCAGAAGTCTTTGCACTGCAGTTTATGATCAGTGCTGCTTCTACCCATCTAGTCAAATACTCTGTCACAATGATTATATACCTATCTTTTGATCTCTTGACTGGTGGATTGATAGGTCCAACAAATTCTATTTCCCATTTATCAAAATATTGTAGTGTGGCCTTTGGATGCAAAGGCATCTCATCCCTTCGGGATGGATTTTCAACCCTTTGAAAAACATCACATGTCTGACAATATTCTTTAGCATCCTTGTGAAGTGTGGGCCATTAGAGTCCTGCACACAAAATCTTTTGCGTTGTTTCTTTACCTACGTAGTGTCATCCTACAATAACTTTGTGTGCTTCAGATAGTATCATTGGCCTTTCATGCTCTAACACAAATTGTCTTAATATCCCATTGGCACCTAACTTATATAAGTTTCCCACAATTAGCTGATAGTACGTCGCGTTAACCACTAATTGTTTCTTTTGTGCCACTGTCATGTCCGATGGAGCCATTCTTGTACTTAGAAATTTCACAATGTCTATGAAGTAGTCATCCACCATTTGAACTGCACATAAATGTGCATCTGGTAAAATATCATCTATATTTCCTGCATCTTCTCCTAATAGAATGTGTGATAAGTGATCTGGTCCTGCATTCAATTTTTCTGGCTTAATGGTGACTTCAAAATCATATTCTTGGAACAAAAGTAACCATTTGAAAATTATCCCCCCCAACACTAGCTTGTTCAATAAGTATCTTAGTGGGGAGTGGTCTGTATAAATCTTGAAATGAGAGCCCAACAAATAGTGTCTAAACTCACTACAAGGAAAATACCCTCTGGAGGAGGTTTTTGTGGATGCCCCTATAAAAATATCCCAAATATACGTTTATAGAAGATGATACTAGCGGAGGTGAGCAAGAGAAGGTTTTAGTGGATGTTTTTATGTCGGTGCTTTTATAAGTACATAATGCACTGATGCATTTTATACAACAGGTGCATCGGTTCACTCAAAACTAGCGCACCATAGCAGGGTTATTTCAAATAAAGAAAAATATTATCCGGTGCGCTATGAAAATAAGGACGCACCAGGAAATAATGACGCAGTGTAATAACATTATTTAAACAATATCCGGTACAAAATGTAACACTGGAAGCACCGATGCGCTATTAGTAGAGCTCATCGTTATATGGTTAAATAAAAAACATTTACGCACCAATGTAGGATTGCGTCGAAAAATATATTCTGATGCACTTCATTGTATCATGTGCACCAGTTCTCCAATATGGAGCATCATCTTAGGGTCAATTTCCAAATTTACATGATGTGCTATGTAAAACCGACCACCTCGAGGCGTCTATTATTATACTGCACTGTGTCATGCTTAAACAAAAAAAAATTCACCATTGTAGTTTTTCAAAAAATGTGCAACGTTGCGTTGTGTAGTAGTAAACACGTCGGTGTGCATGCGTGCCCAAAAACACATGCACCATGCTAGATCTATTTTTTTTTAAATATAACCGATGCTCTCATTAAACATGTACAACTCGGTGCGGTTGTTCCTCGGGCGCACCAGAACAGGGTTTTATAAAAAAAAATTACTGACAGTATTTTTTTTTTTTACCATTTTAAATGTTGTAGCGCTCAAAAGCACTGGTGAAACCTTTGCCTAACTGAAGCACCATTCCATATGTGATTTCCTTGGTTTCCTTTCTTTTGTCTGTTGCTCGGTGCGTGAATTTTGAATTTTTCCATACAGTGGGCAAATTTAGTTTTTTTTAGTACATCACAACCATGCCTCCCCAATGACAAAAATGTCCAGGTAATGTCCTTGTTTCTTCTTAACTTATGTTTTCACCCAATTAAAATTTAAAATTGAGTGAAATTTTAAGTGTAAAAGAAAAACGACAAAAAAAATTGCGCGGTGCGTTCGAAGCACTCGACATTCATTACATGCACCAGTGTGTGTAGTGAACGTATATGCACTGCTTTTTTGCTGATTTTTAAATAATTGTTTACGTGTGTTAATATTTTAATTTATTTTTTGGTTTAAGCAGTGCGTAAGATAAATGTAATGCACTGAGGCGTATGTGTTGTAGTGTAGCGCCCCGATGTGGTACTATTTTCCAACACACCGCATAACATAGTAGAACATATTTTGTTCAATGTGTTAGTTTACACTAACGCACCGGGCACGATGCTCACAATATTTGTATGTACACCGCCAATGGTGCGTGACTGTTTTTTGGGCACACCGTCAATGCAATTAATTTATTTTTTGAAGGAAGTTATTTTTTCGTATTTATAGATAAATTTACCATTCATTATATTTTTTATGTTTTATGTATGAGTGAGGCTGATGTATTTCATATGTTAATCATGCAGAGATGTGAGTGGAGAGAGAAACAACAGTAGCAGGAGCAGAGGGTGGACCTGTACAATTTTGTACGAGAATTGGAGGTGAGGGAGAGGGGGAGGGATTTGTACCCTCTCCCTATTAATGTATAAATTCATGTTCTCTTGACGGATGTCGGCCTCCTTAAGTACTATGAGAAGGATACATCCCTTAAGGGGCACTCTGGTTTGTTGGTGCATCTGATTCGTTGATGGGATGTCCATCGATAGGATTTCCGTGTGGGTCTAGATCAGTGGTACCATACCACTAAGGAGGATATTTACTTTATCACTGGGTTATCCAGGAGAGGGGAGGATTTTCCCCAATTCCCAGATGTCCCAGTAGGTGGTCCCACTAAGAGTCATCTCATGTACTCTCAATGATATATTAGGGTTGATGTACTATCCCCAACTCATTTTCAGGTGTCTAGTGTGTTATCACATGCTAATTTGCATTAGTTTTTCCGAAGCATCTTGTCTTTGTGCTATCTTTCCTCTCAGATTTAAAAAAAAATTCACCATCTCTATCAAGCTCCCATCACCTAAATCCTTCACTCGACCAATCATCCAAAATAGTCATGTCCTCCATGAGTAAAAATTGGAAAATATCCCAAACCTATATCTAGCCTTAATGCTTATCTAAATCCCTCGGTTCCATCACTTCATTAATTTTTACCCTTATTATCATATTCCCGTTGAAAATTAAAAATATTCCTTTTATTAAGTTTAAGCTCCCTTATCCTATTCACACAGTCATGTGATGAGCCTCATATGCCCAAAGTCCTTAGAAAAATGGAAAAAAGGTTTATAATTATTAATATAAATATTTTTATATTAAAATATTTATATTAATATTTAATTCATGACCTCACGTCAAATAATGGGCACAAATCTCAAACTAAGTGGAAACGTCAAAGGGTGGATGGAGGGCACACATACATTTTGGGGTTTGAAAGTAAACAAAGGTTAATTATTTGAAGGCGGGCCGAAATTTAACCCAGGGTTTTTGGTTGGGGAGACGTGTTCTTACGTGATGCATTTCGGGGGTAAAAGTGGTGTGGGTTAAAATCACTCCTCCCAAGCCTAGAATACTATGAAAAACATTTAATATATGATCTTTTTTCATAAACGTGCGGCATATGATGATAGTTTTCCAGGAATTCATTTCAAAACAAATCATGGAGTTTCCAATGCCATAAAAAATTCCTTCCTCAGTGAAAATGTTTTACAGAGGTAAAATTTAAATTTTACAAAGCAAAGATATTAATGTTTATTGCCATGGAAAACAATTAAATGGGAAGATGCACATGAAAGGAAGATTTGGATAATTGTTTATCCAAAGGTTTTACAGAAGTAAAAGAAGAGGATTAAAAATGTTTTACCAAAGATGGTAACCACGACATGGTTTTGAAAACCATGGGAAACAAACTAGTAAATGGTTTTCATAGTGAAATGGTAAATTGGGCAAAACAAGACATGGTTTTCAGTGAAATGGTAAATTGGGAAAAACAAGATATGGTTTTCAGTGAAATGGTAAATTGGGAAAAACAAGACATGGTTTTCAAAACCACGGGAAGCAAGAAATAAATTGTTTTTCAAAACCACGGGCATGAGTTAAAATATGGAAATTTAATTCTACGGGATAAAAAATATTTGGGAAATATTTTTATTTAAATATATTATTCCCAAATATTTAAGGAGAATATGGATAAATGAAATTAGATTTGAAAGAGTGTAAGTGACATTTAAAAGAGAATGTGGCAGAGGAAGGAGCTGAAGCGTCAGAGGAATCGACAGCTGGATCATAAAACGTTTTCCTTGTTAATCATTGTAATCGGTTCCCATACCGAAACTGTCATTTATAATTATTGTAATAAGTTTTAGAAGCTGAAACGTTTCATTTCAATTATTGTAATCGGTTGCACACCGAAGGAACTCGAGTTGTATAAGTATTAGAGATTTTGAATGTATTAGGGTTGGCAGAAGTGTAAGGTCACGCTTGAGCTGTTTGAACTTGAATGTAATTTTCTGAAGCTGAATAGAATATATATGCAAAAGTCTTTGAAGTCTCTATGAAAAGATTCTAATGGTGGTGATATGCGTTTTCTCTTCTCTTTGTATGTATTTCATGTGTTTCTAATTCCATTAACATTGTCTTCTATTTAAATTGGATAGTTTAAAGGCCCAAAATTCATCTTATGATGATCTTGGCTTAAGCAATTTAAATTGTGTTAAGTTTCTTCCTAACTAATTCAGAATTCATTTAATTAATTATTTGATGCAGTTACTTGTTTCCCCCTTTCTTCTTACACTTTGTAAATAACAATTTATAACTCAGATTCATCGCCTCATTTAGAATTTATACTCTAGAGAGTTCTACCGACCAATCAATGTTTCTATTCGTTTTCAGAAATTCGACTCGATAGCCCTGAGTGTTTCCTCCCCTTTCTTGCCAACAGAATTACAAAGACCCCCCAAAATAAATAAAAAATAGCCATTGATTGTCAAATAAATACCAAGTGACAAGAGAGATCCCTCTCTAAGCTGACCATGCTAGTACCCAGCTCTAAAGTTGGTTTTTAGGTTACCTCTATCATTTTTTTTATCAGTCGAACAAATTTATAGAGTGCTAACATGGTGGACAACTGGAAATCGCCTCTTTTGGTGAAGAGGAGGTTAGGTTCCTCTCACTCTTAGTGACTACCATAGCCCACTTTACTAGTGATGGGAAGCACATTAGTTTCCCTCTTTTGTATTATGTTGATTCATTAGTATAGCGGCCACTGTGTATCATATGGTCTGTGATTTGTTTGCGGCAGTTTTGTATAGCGCTTGACAAATGTCATGCTATGATATGTGGGAGGTCGAACTTCCCATTTGTCTCAGAGTTGTTTTTCTTATTTTTTGAGAGGTTTCCAGAGACGAGGCTGACTTTTTTTCATCGTCCTGCTAGGCCGAGGACTCATGTACAAATGCAAATGTGGGTGGAGATGATGCCCAAGAGGGGCCAACAGAAGTTTTCGGACAAGATTTCGGGAGACGCACTAGAGCTACTAAGCAGTGCAACGAATCACATTTTTGTCATGGTACCGTGTCCTTCCACGGGTTTGGATTGGCGAGGATTTACGAACATCATATTCACACCAGATGAGCCACCGGATGATATAGTTAATATTAGTGTTTTTTTTAAATTAATATAGTTTCATTTTATTGTCTTACTTAATTAGAATAAAATTAATTCTAATACGTCCTTTAACTTGTTTTATTAATTTTTTTAATGAATTAACTGTGTAATTATTGTTTTGTACTATATATTTTGCAGATATTGGCACTTTCATTGGAGATATGCCTCCTCCCCCAACATATGGTGATGAGGAGATGATGCCTGAGGCCACAACAGGTCAGGGTCCTTAGTTGCAGATACCCGATGACATGCGCTTTAGGCCCGATACCGGATTCAGGTTTGAGTTGGGCGACCAACTCTTTGCAATTTTGACTGAGGTGGGAGTCCTCCCTGCCCTGATGCGACACAACAAGGTAGATTCTATGCTCTTGGAGCTTTGGAGGGATATGCTACGTGATTTGATGCCTCTTATGCATCATATCATCAAAGTTGTCGGGATACTAGCAACGAGAAGGGTTGTCGATGATAGGCACAAATATTCTTCTAGTATGACTCCTTCTTCCAGTACCCCATTGATTGATGAGGGTGGTCATGATCATCCTTCTCCACATCCTCCTCCTCCTCCTTCATCTCACCCAGATAATGAGGAGGCAACACATGTTCCTCATCCTCCTCTTTCACCTCACCTAGATGAGCATCCAGGACATGTTCCTCATCCTCCTCTTTCACCTCACCTAGATGAACATGCCATACCTATTCCTCATCCTCCTCTTTCACCTCACCTAAATGAGCAGGCATGACCTATTCATTATCCATCATCTTCCACTACATATCAGGCCTCCACTATTGTTGTAGATATGCAAATTATCCCACTGACTGGACCATATATATTATAACAGTTATTTGACTTGTCCATACTATATATATGGTGTTTTTTTCTTCTATTTATCATGTTGATGATGTACTTAATTTATCTGTTGATGTTGATGCACATATTGTTAGGTCATGTTAGATTTGGATGTTAAATGTGCTTGATAAATGTGTATGTAATAACATTGTTCATTAGATGTGCATTTTTCCTGTTGATCATAATGATATACTTAATTAATTTATATGTTGATGTTGATGTATACATTTTTAGGTCATGTTAGATATGTTTAATGTTAAATGTGTTTACTAGATGTGTATGTGCAAGATACCAGATATATAAAATATGCAGAACAGAAACGAAATGCTAGAAATAACAGAATAACAGTGAAATATCCAGCATAATCTTCACAATACACAGAAATGATATACGAAATAGCAACAGAAATAGCACTTGAA
>ML812918.1:210822-221705 GCA_009831015.1 Picea engelmannii | reverse complement strand
ATCCTTCTAGAAGCGGAAGCTTCTATTAGGTCTTCTTACATCCGCCTTATTCTATTTTATTGAAAGGTCTTATTAATATTGACCTTTATTACATCCGAATACATTAATCTACCTATGTGCGGGTTAGGACCTTAACAGTATGTTAAATGATGCTTGTTAGATGTGTGTGATGATGATGTTAGAAAATGCTTGTCTTTTGTTAGATGTGATCACAATGATGATGCCATGTTAAATTATTAGATATGTGTGATAGCTAATTAATGATGTTTATATGTGCTAGAGGTATATAAAATTAGATGATGTTAGCTGCTATAGTGGGAAAACCCCCCTATGGACTACACTAGGGTTCAATCGTGTAGGAAGAGATAACCATCTAAAGTCTCCTACTTTTAACAACTATCTCGACAATACCCCACATTCATGCATAAAGTAAAAAATATAAGGATCCAGTAGTATTACCTTAAGCTCTACATCTAGTGTCTATCATTTTGCGTTCGGTCGCTTCTCGAATGCAAGTCTCCTCCCAAGGCTGACCTACATTCACCAAAAGACAAACAAGAAACTATGAACATGCATATTATATATGGATTAGTGGGTTAGATGTCATAACAAAATGTAAATCAAACATGAATATTGAACACATCATATGGTGGGACGGAAAAAATACTTCTTTATATTAATCTCACAAAGTCACTTACAAAATGAGATCGGCGACTGCTCCTCGAACCCGGTCCTGGGATCCTCTTCACCAAATTCCAATTGCTTCCACGTATCCTTCTTCTCTCACTCTTCTCTCTAGAGAATGGGCATAGGCTTATGATTAAGGAAAAAGGAAAGAATAGGGAATTCTGGCTCAAAACTCACAATGTGACTGCAAATTCTTGGGGCAAGGGGGGAAAGTGAAATGGCAAGAGTTTCAATGTAGCTATGTTTCTCCTTTGAATGAGACCCCAACACCTCCTTTTATATGAAAAAATGATGGTTATTCGATTGGGTGATGAGCTATAGGCGATGGATTAGTTAGGAAACTACTCAATAGCCCATAATCTAAACGAATCCCTTGCAACTTTTTATTTTTTGCAACTTTTGTGGGTATACGCGGGTTGTAATAGTGCAACTAGCGTATGTACGCGGGCAATAGTGGTGCATGGTGCGCACATCTTAAAAAATTTTGTTTTTAAGAAGAGTTGTTCAATGTTGGCTTGGCAAAAATAGTAAGTAAGATGGCCTGATGCCAGGTGTGCATGTATAGTGCAATTTAGGGTTATACCATTAGCTAGTGAATATAAATGTGTATTTTAGATGTTGTTTATGTATGTTATAAGATGGTTATCATCATGCTTATTTTTATAAATTACTAAGTTCAATATGGTTTAAACTATAATTATAAAATTGAAACTATAATTGCATAGATAGTTCATTATACATATTCATTCTAACTAATTTTTTTTTTTCAAAAAACAAATTACATATGAATAAATATTATTTTTCATTGTACTAATTACTCTTTTTGAATAGAATTTTCTACACTAAAAAATGTTATTGTAAAAAATTTATGATCTCCAATGATAAGAATTCTATTGGCTTTAAAATTTTATGGATGCAAATATTCCTATTGTTATTTTTGTCATTATTTTGTAAGTTGATTTCTATCAAATTTTAAAATATTACTTCATAATTGTGGTTTTACTCAACATCGGGAGCATAATTTTATAAATATTTTCAAAATCAATGATAAAAGTATGTAAACTAAAAGACACTACTTTAGTTAAAAACCAAATTATCACAAAATTATGTTATAAATTTAATGTTTTAATTATAAACCACTTTTTTTGTTAATCTTTCTTTTAAATCTACAAAATAAATGAACATAAACTCAGTTTTTGAATCATCATGTTAACATATCCTCAAAAATGTTGTACTATTAAACATGCATATCAACCATATCATTACATCTAATTATAACAACATAAAAAGTAGAATTTGATGTCCCATTAAAAGTTCAACTGGACATTTAACATTTTTCAGGATTTCACAATTGAAAATACTTAAAGAAGATGAAACATTTTTAAATATATGCAACGACATATAAATATGTTCAAATAACAATCATTCCATGTAATCACAAATAATTTGAAAGACAAACACATTACGCATCAAACTAATTGTTAACCAATTAAAATTGTTCAAAGATTTGTTATAATTAACTTAACATTTCCTCTATCAGAAGATGAATAAAAAACAATATAATTAACGAAATAAAGAATATAACAAAAAGATACAACAACAATGTTAAAGATGAAATAAAAGATGTACATATCACTCTCTATTGTCATCACCCTCATTATCTTCCTTGCTTGGCATGATAACACTGTTGTTCTCAAAAATATGTTTTGATCTAGAGTTGTGTCTTAATACAAACCACCAATCCCTATCCAACACATCTGGGTAAAAACACACTTGGTTGTAGTGTTTTGGGAAAACATAAGGCTCCTTAGCTTCATCTCACATCGTTTTAGAGTTGATACATATCATCCCACTATCACGATATTCCTTTACATTATTCTGATCAAAGGTGTCCCACCACTTTCACCTAAAAATAACACATTGGAAAGAAGAGAAGTCCACTTGAATGATCTCTTGTATCTTTCCGACGTAATCTAACTTCCCAAGTATGGTGTTTTTATCATGGTGGCTAGTACGACTAGATTGGTCGAACTCAACTTCCACTCCACAGTCTTGTGGCATGTGTCAATCATTGACATCCTATGTGCGAAAATGATGTCCATATCCCCACATATATGGGAACAAATGCACCTATAAAAATATGAACAAATCATAGTGTCAATATGTGTCTAATAAACCGAGCATTAAAATATAAAATAATATAGATGCACTAACAATTAAAGTGTGCATTACGAAGTTAAAAATTATGTACACAAAAAGATTATTACCGAGTTGTTGCAACCAATCCCTATGTTTAGTGCATCCTCTTCTTCACACGGGTAATGACCAGATGCACTATATTTCTCTCTAACTTGGTCAACAAACCAACTGTTAGGGCATATCATTGGCACATTTTCTTTTAAAGGATTAGGATAAGGCATGCTTCTACCATTCAACTGTCTGAATTCTTTCCTATCAGTTTCCCATTTCCTCTTATGTTCGCACAATGCAACCCACAACTATGTTGCCTCCGAATTATAAAGAATGAATTTATTGATGGCATCAATTTATGAATTCGCTGATATATTCATGAAATAAAACCAACATATATTATATATGAGATCATGAAAATATACATTATGAAGTTTAGTGTGAATAGTTACTGTGTAGAAATTCGACAAATGATAAGTCACTTACTATTTATCAAGTGCCTTTTTCCATTCATTTGGAGAATATCCCCTTCTCTTTTGTCTTCATCCCTTTCGCCATCCTAAATCACTGCACCTGGTGTGTTGTCGATCTTCTTGATGTACTCACTAGAATAATAGAAAGACTCATATGATATGTACCCCTCTTCCATAGACCCCTTGGGTTTTTCCCTTTGAAGAACAAATCCTTTCAATTTATTCATGTACCTCTCTAAAAAACATCCAACGATAGGAGACCACCCTGACTAATTCAACCTCATCTACTAGGTGAATTATAAGATGAACCTACAAGTCCATGAAACTCAGAGATAGTTCCTTCTCAAACATACAAACAATCTCAACTATCTCTTGACACCACCATGGAATTCTATCCATATGAATCTCCTTTGATGTGATCCAATGTATAAATATAGATAATTTAGATATGTCATGCCTTAGGTCATGGGGGAAGTCATGGTTCACACACCCACACATGAGCAAAGGATAATGACACTACAAAGTAAACACATAAAAAAATAAGTATGTTTTATCCCATGGCATAGAAATAAAAATTACAAATAATAAAATCATATTTTTGGCGTACATCATACCTTTAGAAGGTTCAAATGGTCATGTGATTTCAACCCTGACAAATGGTATTGACGCACAGTGAAACAACGTCATATGGAAGACCCATATAAAGAAGGAACCTTCACACCCAATATAACTTCATTTTCCAAATAAATATCTTCTTTCTTCAAAATCCATGGGACATAACCTTCTTTGAAAGACCAAGAGGGACCAACCTCTCCTCTACTTTCTTGTCTTGGACAATGTTTCTTTTTAGTTTTTGAATAAATAAGATCTCTCCTCACAACCAAAGTGTCACTTTATTTCGATGATATGTGCCTCCATAAAGAAGATGACACATTTTTAAAAATATGCATGGGATCTAGTAAGTGGGAAATCTTAAGATGCTCCCAATAGGGGAGCTCATAAAAGATAGATTTCCTTTTCATCCCAATGGGAAATTTCTCAACATAGGTGTCAAATAAATTTGGATCATCGAACATAGGCTCCCCATTTGAATCAAATTTTTTTGTAATATCCTTTTCCTTCTCTCTCTCATATGCTCTAATCCATTCTGCTAGTGTCATTCTTGCATGCCTTTGGGTTCTCTCTAGTTTACCATTGAAAGTGGATGTTTCTCTTCTATAAGGGTGTTCTTCTGAGAGGAATACCCTCGTGTTATAAAAATAGGATCGCGGAGCAATAAAATAAAATAAATGTGGAAATAAAACACAGGAGATACACAATACAATAGAGACACAGATATACGTGGTTCAACCAATGTGGGCTATGTCCACCAGAGAAATTGCCAAACCCTTCCATATTATTATCTGGAAAAATGAAGGGATACAACCTACAACATGCCCATGGTAACTTCCTCTTCTTTCTCTCACAGTCTTCTCTCTCAGAATACAAAAATCACAATCATACACAGTTCCAATACAATTCTGTCATAAAATAGGGTTTCCTTCTAGGGAAAAAAACCCTAACATAACTTCTACCATCATATCGATGACCTTATAATGAATGGTCCAGATTGACTACGAAATTACAATATTTTACAAGGCAATTTTTCCCAATATTTCGCTTCGGGGGAGCTTCCCTTGAATCCCTCGCCAGGGGGGGATACAAAAATTATTGTCTCCCCCCCCGAACCCCCCTTGTGACAGTTGTGGGGGGGAAATCCCCCCCACACCCCCCCATTAGGGAATGGGGTCCAAGAATGACTGAAACAAACCTATGAATCAAGAAGATAAACAGGCTCCACAACCAACAATATCCCACTTAGAGATTGATCACAACAACTCCACTGTTGTTGTACCTACTAGACTATACTCCACCTTAGACCTGGAAAATTTCTCATCTTCACCTTCATGCTTGAAGGCTGACTGAAACTGAGCAGGAATTTAGTTTCTCCCTGGTTACTCCCTTTGTTAACATGTTTGCAGGATTTTGGCTAGTACGTCTCTTTTCCAACTTCAAAAGTCCATCTCCCAAGATAGATCATATGAAATGGTACCTAAGTTGTATATGCTTAGTATTTGAATGGAAGGTTGATTTCTTTGCAATATGAATGGCACTCTTACTTTCACATTACAACCTTCTATTCTCCTTCTTCTTTACCAATTCCTCCATAAACCTATGTAACCAAATCATTTCTTTACTAGCCTCTATAGAAACAACATACTCTACTTCCATTGTTGAAAGTGAAACAACCTTTTGCAGTTTTGAAATCCAACTTACTGTTGTTCCACCTACAATAAAATCATAACCTTTGGTTCTCCTCATACAATCTTTATCACCTGCCATATTTGAATCAACATATCCTTGTAGAACAGTGTTTGAACCTCCAAAACATAACACATGAGTAGAAGTACCTCTCAAATACCTAAGAATCCACTTTATTGCCTCCCAATGTTCTTTACTTGGATTTTTCATATACCTTCTCACAACTCCCACTGCATGTGCAATGTCTAGTCTTGTGCAAACCATCACATACATCAAGTTGCCAACTGTTGATGAAGAAGGGACCCTGGACATGTATTATATCTCCTCCTGTGTCTTGGTACACATTTCCTTGGTTAATTTGAAATGGCTGGCCAAAGGTGTACTAACTAGTTTTGCATTCTACATTCTAAACCTTTCCAACACCTTCTCTATGTACTCACCCCGAGACAATATCAATTTGTGATTTTTCTTGTCTCTTGTTATTCTCATACCAAGGATTTTCTTTGCAGCACCCAAATCCTTCATAGCAAATGAATTAGCTAATTTATTCTTGAGCACATTTATATCTTGCATATTAGACCCTCCAACAAGCATGTCATCTACATACAATAACAAGATAATATAACATCCATTTTTTATCCTTTTAAAATAAACACAATGATCAGAATGACATCTACTATAACCTTGTTCTACCATAAACCTATCAAATTTCAAATACCACTACCTTGGATCTTACTTTAATCCATACAAGCTCTTCTTCAACCTGCATACCAAATTCTCCTTTCCTTTGACCTCATACCCCTGTGGTTGTTGCATATAAATATCTCCCTCCAAATCCCCATGGAGAAAAGTTGTTTTTACATCTAATTGTTCAAGATGCAAATATTCTACTGCCACAAGACTTAAAATAGTCCTAATTGAAGTCATTTTAACAATAGGAGAAAATATTTCATCAAAATATGTACCTTTCTTTTGCGCAAACCCCTTTACAACAAATCTAGCCTTCTACTTCTTTTTTCCTCCATCTTCTTCCTTCAATCTGTAAACCCATTTATTCTGCAATTCTTTTTTTCATGCAGGAAAATGAACCAAGTCCCAAGTTTGGTTATTTACCAAGGAATCCATTTCCTTTGTCATGCCTTGCTCCCACTTTTTTTAGTGTCTACCTGCATTGCCTCTTCATAACATTTTGGTTCACCAGAATCAGTCAACAATAAATAATACAATGAAGGAGAGTATCGTTCAGGGGGTCTACTTAACCTAGTAGATATTCTAACAACACTTGTAGGAGTTTGGGGTATATGTTTCTCCTGTTGTTGTACATTTTGTTTTTCTTGTACCTTTGGAATTTATTTTTTAGTGATCTCATCAAGCACTGTGTATTTTGGTTTTTCTTTTTCCTGTTTCTTTCCCTGCAACTGATCTTTGTACATGACCTTCTCATTGAATATGAAATCTCTACTCCTACTGATTTTGTGATTTTCACAATCCCATAAGAGATAACCAAAATTATTAACACTGTATCCAATAAAAGTACACTTCTTGGATTTTGCCTCAAGTTTTGTTCTATTTTCTTTATCAATATGGACAAATGCTTAAAAAACGAAAGTCTTCAAAAAAGAATAGTTTACCTTTTTACCTGTCCACGCTGCCTATGGAATTCCACCATCCAAATATATTAAAGGTCCTCTGTTTATTAAGTAAACATCATTACCTACAACATCTTCCCAAAACTGTAAAGGAAACCCAACATGCAATCTCATACTCCTTGCACGCTCCATGATTGTCTTGTTCATCCTTTATAACACACTATTTTCTTGTGGTGTTCATGGAACTATTTTCTCTCTATGAATCCCATGGTATGAGCAATATGTTGATTAAGGTTGGTTTCCATTGATGTCAACCCTTGAAAAAACCCCGTAGCACAAAGGTTTAGGTAATGGACCCAATATTGTTTGATGTAAATATGACTCATTATTGTTTTTTCATGGTTGATAAGAAGTAAATATGGATGAACTCCAAAGTGGTCCCCTTATGGTGAAAGCTCTCACGAGAAGATGCTTTGTGGAGTAAGAGAACCCATGCTTAATTATGGAATAATGAGATTAAGGAAAGTAAAATTGTCAGGGAAAATATCCTAGATGGATACTGCTTATCATGTCATTTCCGGTGGTATGTGGAACGTCACATAATTCCTCACGGTTAGAGAGTTATGGCCATGAGAAGTTGGAGACCCTAGGTTTGGGTAATGGACCCAAGTTTGTTTGATGGGTAATGGTATGAGTTATGATATATTTTCAGATAATACTATTCTATATGGATATTACATGTCATTCCATTTCTGGTGGTATGTATAACATCACATAACTCCTCACGGTTTGAGAGTTATGGCCTTACGGAGTTGGAGGACCCTCATATGTCATCTAGAAGCCCCAAAAGGTCAAAGTAGTCAAAGTGGTTTAAGAGATTTTAAAAGGTAAATAATAAAGTGAAGTGATGAGTGTATTATAATTCAAATTTAAATCAAAATATATTATTTTAATAATAAATTTAATGGAGAAATTAGAAGTGGACCCAACCCTAAAATAAGGAAAGTGGGCCAAGTGACCTAGAAGGTGTTTTTAAGGAAGCTACTCGGAGAGTATAGATAAGAGGCAAGGCTCTCTCATTTGTATCACACTTGAGCATATTGAATATCTATATGTGTCTGAGGTAACCAAGGATATGTAAACCAGAACTCTGAGTGAAGGTGAAGAAAAGAAGGCCGAAATGCAAGGAAGGATAAATTCTTTTGATGACGCTTTCTAAGGTATGTTATTTATACGTCATCTCACCATTTTCGCTATAACTTTTTTTCTATAATGATTCAGACTATAAAATTGCTATAAAAGTGAGAAAACATATACAAGTATCTATGGTAAACAATTAAGCTTGTGGGTCATTGTATTTTGGGAGTTACACTCTATGGAAAATAGGGTTTGTGGCCAGTCCTGAAACTAGTCAAAATCAGGTGTTTCGAGTAAAAACGTCATAAATTATTCATAATCGATCCAAATTCAGTGAGACCAAATGTGTTGGTTGGGGTACAGTCTATAGTATGTTTTAAAATAGTTTTAGATCAATTCATCAAAAAATTTGTGTGGGGCACGCTCTACAAGGTCGCTCTCTAGAATAAGCCAGAATTCAACAAGGTATGCCATTTTTTCTATAACTACTTTTCTGAGAGGTTCCAAGTAGTGAAACTACGAGGAATTGCATAAAACCCACTGATGAACATTGTGTATCAGTTTCATATATTTATACATTACAGGTTCAAAGTTATGATTACTTCAAGTTAGGGTTGTTGACTAATCCAAAACTAGGCACGTGAGACTAAAGAAAAGTTTGATGAAAATGATAGTCTCTTGTTTTTAAAGTTAAGGTTTGCAGGAATGTGATCATATACACCAGGTCTATTACAAAGCTAAAAATCAGATTTGGATGATGAAATTGATGAGGGATTTTGGTTGAGGTACCTGTTGAGTACATGGTTGAGACAAGTAGTTGATGAGTTGGCACATACATGAGGTGTATAGTTGATGATGTTGGTACATATTGATGAGTCATAGTTGATGAGTAGTTGACACATGATTGGTATATACCTGGTACATGGTTGGATGCATTTGTTTATGGTACAGATTCATTACAAGTTGGTGCATGGTTGATGCACTTGTTTATGGTATAGGTTGATTATAGGTTGAGGTACAGGTTGATTACAGGTTGGTGCATGGTCGATGCACTTGTTTATGGTACAAGTTGATTATAGGTTGAGGTACAGGTTGATGCATGGTTGATGAATGGTTCAGATTTATTGGTACAGGTTTACAATGGTATATCTCACAATGATAGTGTGACAGTGGTTCCATCATTCTACTTCTACTTCAGGGTGGCAGGACGAGGCAAGGACAGGTGGTTGTAGCCACCTTCCGGTTGTAGCTGGAGAACATTGGGGGTTGTAGCCTCCTTTTGGTTGTAGCCAGAGAATTAGGGAGTTGGAGCTTCCCTCAGGTTGTAGCCTAAGAAACTAGGGGGTTGGAGCCTCCTTCCAGTTGCAGCTGGAAAACAAAGGAAGTTGGTGCTTCCAATGAATGTAATTCTTCAAGACATATAAGAAAAAGCATTCCGTGGTTTTCTCCCAATTTGGGTTTCCATGCAAAACATTGGTGTACTGTGTATGTGTGTGATTGTTTATTTCTTACTGCTCATTATTGGATAATAATTCTACATTCATATAACATTTGAAGAAAAAGGATTATAATTACGCTATTACTAATTCACCCCCCCTCTCAGTAATCCAACAATTGGTATCAGAGCAGGTTCCTTCAAAAATCAGTTTAACTACTGAAAGGTAGATCATGGAGAGTAACAACTCGTATAAAAATGGAATACCACAGTTTGATGGACAAAATTATACTTTTTGGAGCATAAGGATGAAGACATATATACAGGCACAAGGATTTGAAGTTTGGAAATCAATTGTAGATGGATACACAACACCAACAATTCCACCAACAAATGACAAAGCAGTGAAACTCGGTGAGAATAATTCAAAATCCATAAATGCACTTTTTAATGGTCTCAATGATATGATATTCACCAAAGTTGCACATTGTAAATCTACTAAAGAGATTTGGGACAAGATTTGAAATATTTATGAAGGAGATTCAAAAGTCAAAGCAACAAAGCTTCAAACTTACACAGGTCAGTTCGAACAACTAAAAACGAAGGAAGATGAATATATCACAGCCTACTTCTTACGAGTCGATGAAATAGTGAATGCAATCATAAGATTGGGAGAAGAAATCGAAGAATCTGTAATTGTTCAAAAGGTACTAAGATTTCTTCCTATGAGATTCAACCCTAAGATATCAACACTAGAAGAAAGATCGGATCTAAACTCAATAAGCATGGATGAACTGGATGGAATGTTCACAGCATATGAGATGAGAACTAACAGGAAAATCCAGATGTAAAAGAAGAAGCCTTCAAAGCATCCAAAAGATCAAAGAAAAAGAAAAAGGAACAAGAATAATATAGCAGCAGCAGCGAAGTCTCAGAAGATGATGAAGAAGTGGCCAACTTCGTCAAAAGACTGAACAAGGGAACCAACGGTAGGTACAGAGGTAAGCTTCCTTTAATTTTTTTTAATTGTGATGGTATTGGTCATTTTGCTAACAAATGTCCTCATAAGAA